>SKCR01043427.1:0-47891 GCA_019454045.1 Zanthoxylum bungeanum | reverse complement strand
GACAGCCAAAGAGCTGCCACATCAGCATATTATTACATCCTGGCAAGTAACCCCAGATTCATTAAAGTCAAATAATTAAGTGTTTAAAAGTGTGTAGTTTAGTTGCGTGATCTTCGCTGCCATCGAGAGATTGGTCCACTTTTTTGATCAAATAATCCCGTTACGTTGATTGTTTGCTCAAGTTAACTTTGGGAAAATGAGGGAAAAGATAGTGATATTTTGTGAAATTAATCGAATTTTTTTTATTTTTTTTAGAATCTCAATCGGGATTATCATCTCTAATGATTTGGTCTGGAATTCAGGATGATTCTTTTATATCAATTTAAAAATCGATCGGGATTCGAAACAAAAAATCTACTCAAATCACAATCGAGATGAAATAGGATGAGACTGATTCAAGATATATAGGATGTCCCGATTTTCATCAAATCAAAATATTTAGAATAAAATCTCATATAAAAGATTTCCCTTAATTATAAAAAAAAAAAAATTAATTGGGGGGTTTAACTTTATTTCACCAAAATTAACTGGGTTACGCTATTTTTCTCAGTTAATTTGTTTTTCTTGTTTTAAGAAATGCTTAACGAGTGTCCTAAAAATAATGTGAAAAATTTTCTAAAAATGGATTATGCTAACGAGTTCCCTAACTTTATATATATATATATATATATAATAGCCATGCAGTTAGTTTCAACTCTGCATGCTGCATGCATGATAGTATGTTATAATAAAAGAGTAGAAATGGCGTAAACTGGTCCGCAATATTGGATCACAAATCACAATCCTGATGGCATTATGTTGATTCTGTGCTTAGTTTTTTTTATTTTATTATTATTATTTTTAATATAAAAATAAAAAAAAAATAAAAAATAGCTAACGCAGTCTCATGCTGCATGATTGGCAGAACTGGCGTATAAGAATTGGTCCATGCTTGATCACAAATCTTGATCTTATTGTGTTCGATTATAGGATGTATATATATATATATTAAAATTGGCAGTCCAGATATGTAGATGGTGTGCAATAATAGCGTTGAAGGAGATGGATAATATTATAATAATTATTATTTTTTTTAATATAATTAAAGTTGAAATCCACATTATAAACTTGAAATGAGTGCGGTTATAATTTTAAAAATTCTACTATTAAACTTAAAATGGCTCATTATTTCAAGGTCAATGTTATGACTCTCTTTCCTTACAAATCGGTTTTAAGAATGAGTTATAATCATGAGTTTATAAAAGTGGCCCTAGTTGCAATCAATTAGTGTTGATTTTCCCTTTTGCTTTTCAAGGGCTTAGTTGTATTTTCCCTTGTTTGTTGTTTTGCCAGCTCATGACAGCTTAGCTAGTTTGTTAGGCTGTTATATAATTGCTTTTCTCTTTATCTGTTTCATTGAGACAGATTAATCAATAATAAAAAGTCTCTCTCATCACATTAGTTTTTCTCAACATTTTCCTATGAGTTTCTCAGCAGCCAAACACATTAGGTAGAATTTAACTTGGTATCAGAGCAACTGATTCTTACTTCTAATTACAGATCTAGTGACAGAAAGAACAGATCTGGTGATGGCTTCAACAAATTCTTCTCAGATCTCAGGAATTTCATTCACCTTCTCTTCTCCGATCAACTCGATCGCAGCAACTATCTGATTTGGAAATCACAGGTCATGTCTTCAATCAAAGGTAATGGCCTTGAGAAGCTGGTTCAATGCAAAGAGGTTCCTGAAGGTTTCAATCCTGAGTTATGGAGTAGGTATGACCAGCTATTGAAGAGTTGGCTTATGTCAACAATGAGTATGGAAATTCTTGTGTTAGTTGCGAACTCAGAATCGTCTCTCGAGCTATGGCAAAGTCTTGCAAAACAGTTCGGATCAGAAACTGAAGCCAGAAAAGTTCACCTTAAGGCTCAGCTGACTAACTTGAAGAAAGGCAATCTGTCATTGTCTGAGTATTTTGCGAAATTGAAGAGTCTTACTGATAACCTAGCTGTTGCAGGTTGTATTACAAGTACATCTGACTTTATCACACATCTTATTACACCTCTTGGTCAGGAATATGATCCTGTTGTTGTTCTGATCACTGCTAGTCTTGCTAATCTGAGTATTGATGATGCCTATGGTATGCTTCTTGCTCATGAGGCGAGATTGGAAGGGCATCATATGTCTAATGTCAAGGATTCCAATACTAATTTCAATGCTAATTTCTCGCAAGCTGCTTACAATCAGAGAAACAATCAAGGTAGAGGAAATTTCAGTAGTGCAAGTAGAGGGAGTTTTAACAGCTTTGGCAGAGGTTCTATGTCTCACGGCAGCCTAGGCAGAAGTGGTGATTGGATCTATCGAGGAAACCAATGGAATCAAGGAAGAGGCTCTTATAACAGTTTTGGCCGAGGAGGCTATGATACTGGAAGAGGTAGAGGAAACTATGACTCTGGAAGAGGACATTTCAATTCAACTAATATGAATGGAAGTGGGCCTAATGGAGGAAATCACTGGTCAGGAAGTCGAGGAAGGAGCAATTTCAACAATTTGGCAGAGGAAGTTATGTTGCTGGAAGAGGGAACACCAATGTTGTGTGTCAAATCTGTTTCAAGCCCAAACACACAGCAGTAGAATGTTGGAATAGGTTCAACAATGAGTACATTGGTAATTCTTTTCCACAATAGCACCAACAAGATGTATATCCTCAGCAAGATAATAATGCTATGGCCTATCTTGCAACCCCTGAGAGTATAGCCGACCCTGGGTGGTACCTTGACAGTGGGGCCACTCATCATATTACCAACAACTTGCAGAACTTGAGTAATGCTATTGAGTTCACAGGTAACAACTCTCTCATGGTAGGTAATGGAGAGGGAGTTAGAATTGCTTGCATTGGTAATGGCTGTTTTACAACTTCATTAGGTTTCAAGCTCTCATTATGTGATATCTTATATGTACCTCGTATAACCAAAAATCTTATCAGCATTTCCAAACTTCTCACAGATAACCATGCTCTAATTGAATTTGTTTCAAATGTCTGTGTTGTGAAGGACAAGAGGAATGGAACAATCCTGGCCAAGGGAGCTTCTGAGAATGGTCTTTACAAACTTCTAGCCAGTGGAGAATCAATTTCAGGTTTTCAGTCTCCAGTTTTACTTCCAAGATCTATGTTGTCTCATTTACCTAGTATGAAAATGTTAAACTCTCTGGAAATAAACATTGTGTCTCTAGTTCTTTTCCTGTATATACTTCAAGTTCAAAAACTAGTATTCTACATCAAAGGCTTGGTCATCCAAGTCAGCATGTCATTAAGCATGTAATTCATCTTTTACCTTCAAATAGTGATACCATATCTTTTCTCATTCTTGTCATTTTGATTTCTGCCAAGCTTTCCAATTTGGAAAACTTCATAGATTCCACTTTCCGGCAACTCATATCAAAACCAGTTCCCCACTCGAACTGATCCACACAGATATTTGGGGTCCTTCTCCTTTAGTTTCCACAAATGGTTATAAATACTACATCAATTTTGTAGATGATTTCACCAGATATAATTGGATATTTCCTTTAACTGCCAAGTCTGAAGCATTAAACACCTTTAAGAACTTCAAACTTCTTGTTGAAAAACAGTTGGGTTTGCCCATCAAAATGTTACAGTCAGACTGGGGGGGAGAGTACAGAAGTTTTGTTACGTTTTTGCACTTAGAGGGAATTGAATTTTAGACATAGTTGTCCACACACACATCACCAAAATGGTGTAGTTGAGAGGAAACACAGACATTTAGTCGAAACTGGGTTAACTCTTCTTGCTCAAGCAAGTCTGCCTTTGTCTTACTGGTGGGAATCTTTCCTCACTGCCTCATATCTCATAAACAACTCCCTACCACAGTTCTCAATAATCTCTCACCTTTCCAGAAGTTATATCACATTTTGCCAGACTACACTTTTCTCAAAGTGTTTGGATGTGCTTGCTATCCCCTTCTCAGACCCTATAGCAGACATAAATTTAATTTCCACACTGATAAATGTCTGTTCTTAGGATATAGTCCTGAGCATAAGGGTTACAAGTGTTTACACAGCTCAGGTAGAATGTACATTGCCAGACATGTGACATTTGATGAATGTGATTTCCCTTATAAGGAGTTGTTTGCCTCCAAAGTCATTGAGTCTGTCTCCACCATCAATTCAACACCAGTTGTCTCCATTCCAGTTCCTATTTCCACTACTTCTGAAGCAGCAAATAGTATTGACCATGTCTCAGGGGCATCTCAAGGTCCTCCTGTTCCTGACCACCAGTCTTCACAAGGTATCTCTTTTTCAACAACTATCCCAAATACTTCAACAACTAGTTTCAACATTGCTAACTTTGTTCCTGACTCTCTTGGTCTACCTGCTTCATCCTTACCTTCTCCTGTTCCTCAAAACTCACATGCTCATCCATCCACTATCCTTACTGTTCATTCCACCCATAATATGCAAACAATGTCAAAATCAGGAATTTTTAAACCAAAATCATTTCTAGCTGTCACCAGTGATCTTGAACCTGTCAATGTTAAGGCAGCCTTGGCTGATGTAACATGGTTTACTGCCATGAAAGAAGAGTTTGAAGCTTTGAAAAGAAATCACACATGGTCACTTATACCAGCAGAATCTGCATCCAAAGTTGTTGGAACTAAATGGGTGTTTCGAGTTAAACACAATCCAGATGGTACAATAGCCAATACAAAGCTCGTTTGGTAGCCAAAGGTTTTCACCAAGCTTATGGAGTGGATTTTTTTGAAACCTACAGCCCAGTGATCAAGCCTTCTACTATCAGAGTTATCTTAAGCATTGCTGTGATGAAACATTGGAGGATACGCCAGTTAGATGTGAATAATGCTTTCTTACATGGTGTGTTAAATGAGGATGTTTATATTGCTCAACCAGAAGGTTTTCTGGATCCTAAGTTCCCTCATCATCTCTGCAAACTCAACAAAGCTCTTTATGGCCTGAAACAGGCTCCTAGGGCCTGGTATGACAAGCTCAAAGCCTCCTTGGTTCAGTGGCACTTCACTGTTTCTCAGTCCGATACGTCCCTGTTTCTGCAACACTCTGGATCAGATATTATGCTGGTTCTCATCTATGTGGATGACATTCTGATCACTGGCTCAAGTCAGGTGTTAGTCGAAGAAACCATTGCCAAACTTGGGAAAGAATATGCCTTGAAAGATCTTGGTGATCTTAGTTTTTTCTTGGGGATTGAAGTTACTCCCTCAACTGATGGTTTGCATCTTAGCCAAACAAAATATATAGGGGACATTCTGAAAAAGGCCAATATGCTTGACAGTAAGGGCTGTCTTACACCCATGAGTTCAACAGAACGACTACAGAAGGATAATGGGAAATTGTTTGAAAATCCAACTCTTTACAGAAGCTTAGTAGGATCCTTTCAATATGTAACCTTGTCCAGACCTGAAATCTCTTTTGCAGTTCATAAACTTAGTCAGTTTTTATCTTCTCCTTCTGTCATTCACTGGCAAGCGTGTAAGAGGGTCTTGAGGTATTTGCAGAACACTGCTCTTTTTGGCTTGCAATTTGTTCACAGAGGTGACATGTTCCTTACTGGATTTTCAGATGCTGATTGGGGTAATGATCCTGATGACCGCAAGTCAATAGGTGGTTATTGTGTTTATTTTGGTAACAATCTAGTTTCCTGGTCTTCCAAGAAACAACCTATTGTGTCTCGCTCGACTGCAGAAGCTGAGTATAGGGCTTTAGCATCTGTATCTTCTGAAATACTGTGGGTTACTTATTTGCTTACCGAGTTACGTATTCCTATTCACGGTGTTCCAAAGATTTGGTGTGATAATAAGAGTGCTGAAGCAATTGCTAAGAATCCGGTCTATCATCCTCGCACCAAACACATTGAGCTTGATCTTCACTTTATTCGCGAGCACATTGCTCGTAAGGAGTTTATTGTTCAGTATATTCCTGGAATCAATCAAGTGGCAGATGCTCTCACCAAACCTCTGAGCTCGGATCATTTTGTGAATTTGCGCTCCAAGTTAATGGTCTTTCCTCGACCATTAACTTGAGGGGGGATGTTAGTGTTGATTTTCCCTTTTGCTTTTCAAGGGCTTAGTTGTATTTTCCCTTGTTTGTTGTTTTGCCAGCTCATGACAGCTTAGCTAGTTTGTTAGGCTGTTATATAATTGCTTTTCTCTTTATTTGTTTCATTGAGACAGATTAATCAATAATAAAAAGTCTCTCTCATCACATTAGTTTTTCTCAACATTTTCCTATGAGTTTCTCAGCAGCCAAACACATTAGGTAGAATTTAAAACAAAGCTCTTTATGGCCTGAAACAGGCTCCTAGGGCCTGGTATGACAAGCTCAAAGCCTCCTTGGTTCAGTGGCACTTCACTGTTTCTCAGTCCGATACGTCCCTGTTTCTGCGACACTCTGGATCAGATATTATGCTGGTCTCATCTATGTGGATGACATTCTGATCACTGGCTCAAGTCAGGTGTTAGTCGAAGAAACCATTACCAAACTTGGGAAAGAATATGCCTTGAAAGATCTTGGTGATCTTAGTTTTTTCTTGGGGATTGAAGTTACTCCCTCAACTGATGGTTTGCATTAGCCAAACAAAATATATAGGGGACATTCTGAAAAAGGCCAATATGCTTGACAGTAAGGGCTGTCTTACACCCATGAGTTCAACAGAACGACTACAGAAGGATAAGGGGAAATTGTTTGAAAATCCAACTTTACAGAAGCTTAGTAGGATCCCAAATATCTGTGTGGATCAGTTCGAGTGGGGAACTGGTTTGATATGAGTTGCCGGAAAGTGGAATCTATGAAGTTTTCCAAATTGGCAAGCTTGGCAGAAATCAAAATGACAGGAATGAGAAAAAGATATGGTATCACTATTTGAAGGTAAAAGATGAATTACATGCTTAATGACATGCTGACTTGGATGACCAAGCCTTTGATGTAGAATACTAGTTTTTGAACTTGAAGTATATACAGGAAAAGAACTAGAGACACAATGTTTATTTCCAGAGAGGTTAACATTTTCATAACTAGGTAAATGAGACAACATAGATCTTGGAAGTAAAACTGGAGACTGAAAACCTGAAATTGATTCTCCACTGGCTAGAAGTTTGTAAAGACCATTCTCAGAAGCTCCCTTGGCCAGGATTGTTCCATTCCTCTTGTCCTTCACAACACAGACATTTGAAACAAATTCAATTAGAGCATGGTTATCTGTGAGAAGTTTGGAAATGCTGATAAGATTTTTGGTTATACGAGGTACATATAAGATATCACATAATGAGAGCTTGAAACCTAATGAAGTTGTAAAACAGCCATTACTAATGCAAGCAATTCTAACTCCCTCTCCATTACCTACCATGAGAGAGCTGTTACCTGTGAACTCAGTAGCATTACTCAAGTTCTGCAAGTTGTTGGTAATATGATGAGTGGCCCCACTGTCAAGGTACCACCCAGGGTCGACTATACTCTCAGGGGTTGCAAGATAGGCCATAGCATTATATCTTGCTGAGGATATACATCTTGTTGGTGCTGTTGTGGAAAAGAATTACCAATGTACTCCTTGTTGAACCTATTCCAACATTCTACTGCAGTGTGTTTGGGCTTGAAACAGATTTGACACACAACATTGGTGTTCCCTCTTCCAGCAACATAACTTCCTCTGCCAACATTGTTGAAATTGCTCCTTCCTCGACTTCCTGACCAGTGATTTCCTCCATTAGGCCCACTTCCATTCATATTAGTTGAATTGAAATGTCCTCTTCCAGAGTCATAGTTTCCTCTACCTCTTCCAGTATCATAGCCTCCTCGGCCAAAACTGTTATAAGAGCCTATTCCTTGATTCCATTGGTTTCCTCGATAGATCCAATCACCACTTCTGCCTAGGCTGCCGTGAGACATAGAACCTCTGCCAAAGCTGTTAAAACTCCCTCTACTTGCACTACTGAAATTTCCTCTACCTTGATTGTTTCTCTGATTGTAAGCAGCTTGCGAGAAATTAGCATTGAAATTAGTATTGGAATCGTTGACATTAGACATATGATGCCCTTCCAATCTCGCCTCATGAGCAAGAAGCATACCATAGGCATCATCAATACTCAGATTAGCAAGACTAGCAGTGATCAGAACAACAACAGGATCATATTCCTGACCAAGAGGTGTAATAAGATGTGTGATAAAGTCAGATGTACTTGTAATACAACCTGCAACAGCTAGGTTATCAGTAAGACTCTTCAATTTCGCAAAATACTCAGACAATGACAGATTTCCTTTCTTCAAGTTAGTCAGCTGAGCCTTAAGGTGAACTTTTCTGGCTTCAGTTTCTGATCCGAACTGTTTTGCAAGACTTTGCCATAGCTCGAGAGACGATTCTGAGTTCGCAACTAACACAAGAATTTCCATACTCATTGTTGACATAAGCCAACTCTTCAATAGCTGGTCATACCTACTCCATAACTCAGGATTGAAACCTTCAGGAACCTATTTGCATTGAACCAGCTTCTCAAGGCCATTACCTTTGATTGAAGACATGACCTGTGATTTCCAAATCAGATAGTTGCTGCGATCGAGTTTGATCGGAGAAGAGAAGGTGAATGAAATTCCTGAGATCTGAGAAGAATTTGTTGAAGCCATCACCAGATCTGTTCTTTCTGTCACTAGATCTGTAGATGATTTCATGTGTTGAAGGGTTGAAGTCGGTACTTTTGCCGGGGCTAGCTAGGAGCGCTAGGAATATAAAACGTGGTAGAATATTCTAATCCATTTATCCCCAATACAAGTACCAAATATTGTAGTTATGCGAAAATAGTTCATGTAAATTTATCTATGTAAAATTACATTGATGTTTGTTGAAATTAAATAAAATCTCTTTCAGGGTCACTTCCCTCACTTTTTAAAACTTTATCAAAAAAATATTTAAATAAAACCTCCTACATAGGTTTCACTTTGTTTTAATAACTTAAAGGGGAATTTGTTTAATTTTGGTTTTGATACAAATCGCAATCTTGATCGTGTTATTTTTTTTCCCATAATAATAGCCCATGCAGTCTCACGCCTTGTAAGTATTGGTCTACATTTGATCACAATCTTGATCTTACAATGTTTGATTATTAGAACACGAGCTGTATTAAGATTGACAGTTCAGAGATATACTTGAATTAATAGTAGTTATTGGATAATAATTTAAATATATTTGAATTATATCCATATATTATGTGGCAAAAGATTATTAAAAATTTAGCATAATATATTTATACACTATATCCAAATTCAAAGAAAAGAACGTAGTAAATTGAATGATGTAATAGCGATCAGAACTTTTAAGTGTTATCAAAAAAAAAAATTGTTGGAAATATATATTATGTCCAAATATTATGTTCGAAATGTTGTCCGAAAAGACAAATCCAAAACGAAGATACGGTGCCTGAAAGGGAAATCCAAAATGATTTTCCGACACCATTTCGTACGTAATTTTCAAACAAACTAACATTGTTCTATTTCATTATCAACTTATGGAGAACTCCTTTGAAGGTAAGTGCCTTATTATAAATGCTACCATGCCATTATAAAACTTATTTTGAAGAAAGAAATTTGTATCCCATGTATAAAACTCCTACTGTAAAAAAAATTATAGATAGATTTAAGAACAAGCAAAGTAAAAGTTTTATGAGTGTATTGTAGTCCTTGTTGTTTGGTAAAAGAACTCTGAAACCAAAAGTTTAGTAAATGCCTACCAAATAATTTTTTAATCATTTATGTTGAGTTTGGTAGAAAATATTATAATGAAAGTATAAATTAGTTTATAAATTGTGGAACAAAAGATGAAGTATAAGTTAATGTAAAAAAATAATAATCTCATATTGTGATATTATAATTTTGTGAAAGTAAACTATTTTATAAGCTAACGTTAACTACTATATGTTTGGTATATCATTTAAACGCTAGCTTATAGCGTAACAAACTCTAAACAAAACGATATCTTAGGTTATGTTTAGATTGATGGAATGGGATGAAATGAAGTAGAATGTGACTTAAAATATTTAAAATTCATTGTTTGGATTGATGGAAGGGGGTGTAATGGAGTGGAACAAGAAAAGGTTTGAGTGGTAAAGGCTTTGGGCTTGAGTGGTTTGTTCCCTCTCATGTTCAAGGTTCGAATCCCACTAGATGCATTTCCTTGGGGCCATGCCCCCTGGTGTTAAAAGCCAGCGACTTACCCTGATCTGTTTTGGGAAACTTCTGAGGGCACGGGGCACAAGTCCCGGGGATTAGTCGAGGTGCGCGTAAACTGACCCGGACACCCCGATTATCCAAAAAAAAAAAAAATTTTCTGAAAATACCTTGACATATCTTATATATATTGCATTGTATATAATAAATATGTATATATTTTGGTATATGGAAAACTAGTTTACTTATTAGGTTTTATACTCATTATAGTTTATTGTGATTCATAAATAAAGTTGATTCTTGAAGAGTAAGGAGCCTGAAATGTCGATGAACTTGATTTGAGAATCATATTGGTTTCGGCATAAAGCATTTTGATGACATTTGGTTCGATAAGTGGATTAAGAAGATATGATTTGGATATATAAATAATTTTAAGAGTTTATAATGTAATTAAGGTTTGACTTTATATTAAATAAATATTTTTTTAGGATTATTTGCTAAGTTTAACGTTTCTGTTATTTAGCTTTTGAGTGTATTAATGAAATAAGGATCGTAACATCTCAGTTTTATTAGTTTAGAAAATAGAGGTGTTACAGGTGGTATTAGAATCTAACTTTTGCCATAAAATTTAGAGCTAAGTTTGCATTTCTTAACAAATTGAAAAACTTCATTTCTAAGACGAAACTTTTAAGAAGACATACCGATACCATCTATAACAGCTCAAGCCTAGGCCCAACAACTAGATAAATATTGTTCGTTTTTAACACATAACCCATCACAGATTTGTTATTGGGCTTAGCAACTCAAAAAACGTCTATTAGGTTAAAAGAACCCATGACTTATATACTATTTCAGGATTCTCTTCGCTAGCGATGTGAGATATTACAATTAACATCGTCTAAAGCTAAACATACATGATGGCAATTAGAGACATATATCATTGGAATCATCCCCCTGGCAAATTAACTTTCAACCTGTTTGAAAAATATATAAAAAAACAATCCAGTAATTTAGAAGATTACTGGAGGAAGATATCCTACATAATTGAGGATTACAATGAAACTGATTGTGAACAAAAGAGTTGATATGTAGATTTTCCTCATAAATGCATTAACTAGTAGGTATCTTCACTTCATTTGTTGTAATTTTTATGAGCAGACTATCAAATTCTTTAGAGCTAAATCTCTCTTGTGGTTAATAATTTAATTACTTCGTTTATTCTTAGGCTATGTACTTTTACTCATCAATATTGAGGAAAGGAACAAATAAACCTTTGTTTATTCTCATTTAGAACATTTAAATGAAGTACATCTCTCCCCTCCCCTTGCTTATAAATTTGGTAAATTTTTTTTTAAATCGTTGGAAATATTGCCGCCAAATCATCTCTTACAGGTTTAAGCGGAGAAGTAAAACCCCCGATTGTCACAGGCTCTTACAAGAAACACATTCTTTCAATTCAAACTCAGGATCTCGATATGAGATACCGAGTCTTTCACCACTAAGCCACGCTGTTTGGGGACATAAATTAGGTAACCTGCTAAAGAAAACGCACCTGATTCACTCTGCTATTAAGGGTGGCAATGGGCCGGGCCGAACCCGGGCTTGGATAAGTCCAGCCCGAGCCCGACAAGGAACAAAAAGCTCGGGCCCAGGAAAAGCTAAGCCCGGGTGTCTTCCGGGCCGGCCCGGCCCGGCCCGGGCTTTATCTGGCCCGTTATTTAAAAAATAATAATTAAAAACACACAAATACAAAATAAATTCACATTATATGCAAAGACAATTCACAAATAAATCAAAAGTTTCATTGATAAATTAACAATTAAAATTATGCATGGCAACGGGCCGGGCTCGGGCCGGGGTTATTAAAGCCGGGCTCGGGCCGGGGTTATTAAAGCCCGGCCCGGGCAGGTGCTGTCATCGGGCCGGGCAGGCCCGGTCGGGCCCGGGCCGGATTTTTTAATTATAAATAAAAAAAAATTATTATATAAATATATATATTTTATAAATAAAAATATTTAATTATTTATTTTAAGTCCGGACCCGATTTTTTTATTATAAAAATTATAAATATAAAAAATTTATTATAAAAATTTATGTATTTATAAATTAAAATATTTATTTATTTATTTAAGCCCGGGCCGGGCTCGGGCTTTTTTGGTGAAGCCCGGTCCGGGCCCGTGTTACCCCGGCCGGCCGGGCTTTGGGCTTTTCTGCTACCCCTAATTTAAATGCTACTATATATTTTTTTTAGGTTTAAGCCCGGACCTGGGCTTTTGAGTATAGAGTTCGACCCGGGTTTTTTTTACCCCGAATCGGACAGGGTCCGGATTTTTCTGCCACCCTTGCTGCTATAATAACTTTGAACTTGTTTGAAAGGTATCCAAAAATCGAGCAGATATCGAACTCAGTGTGACATGAGCATCAAATTAACTCATCACAGTCATTATACATCAACTCATAATCAGTCAGAGCAGCAACGTCGCTCGTCATGGCAGACGATTATTTGATGGGTATTGCTACAATACCCGTGGGTATCAGATACCCAAGGGTTGGGGGCATTAAAAAAACAAAAAAAATGAGAGTAACTGGTTGCCACTGCCGGTTGCAACCAGTTACTCTAAAAAAAAAAATAATTTAAAAATAATTTTTATTATATAAATTATAAAATATTAAAAAATAAAATTATGAAAAAAAATTTATGGTAAGTTTTTAAAAAATTTATTTTTAAAAAATACTGAAAAAAAAAAAATAAATAAAAAAATTATTTTTTTATAATATTGATAAAATAAAATAATATAAAAATATATTGCATATTTATTGGTCAAAGTTGCATGTTTAATTAATGGTAGAAGTTGCATATTTAACGGTCATAGTTGCATGTGTGATTTTCGAGGCAGATGCAATTGCATGTTATTGCTAAAGTTTCATGTTCAATGGTCTCGGTTTGCATGTTTATTGCTAAAAGTTTCATCTTCGAAATGTTGCATATTTATTGGTCAAAGTTGCATGTTCAATGGTAGAAGTTGCATATTCAACGGTCATAGTTGCATGTGTGATTTTCGAGGGAGAAGCAATTGCATGTTATTGCTAAAGTTTCATGTTCAATGGTCTCGTTTTGCATGTTTATTGCTAAAAGTTACATCTTCGAAATATTGCATATTTATTGGTCAAAATTGCATGTTTAATGGTCGAAGTTGCATATTCAACGCTCATAGTTGCAGTGTGTTGATTTCGAGGCAGAAGCAATTGCATGTTATTGCTAAAGTTTCATGTTCAATGGTCCCGTTTTGCATGTTTATTGCTAAAAGTTACATCTTCAAAATATTGCATATTTATTGGTCAAAGTTGCATGTTTAATGGTCGACGTTGCATATTAAACGCTCATAGTTGCAGGTGTGATTTTCGAGGCAGAAGCAATTGCATGTTATTGCTAAAGTTTCATGTTCAATGGTCTCGTTTTGCATGTTTATTGCTAAAAGTTTCATCTTCCAAATATTGCATATTTATTGGTCAAAGTTGCATGTTTAATGGTCGAAGTTGCATATTCAACGCTCATAGTTGCAGGTGTGATTTTCGAGGCAGAAGCAATTGCATGTTATTGCTAAAGTTTCATGTTCAATGGTCTCGTTTTGCATGTTTATTGCTAAAAGTTACATCTTCCAAATATTGCATATTTATTGGTCAAAGTTGCATGTTTAATGGTCGAAGTTGCATATTAAACGCTCATAGTTGCAGGTGTGATTTTCGAGACAGAAGCAATTGCATGTTATTGCTAAAGTTTCATGTTCAATGGTCTCGTTTTGCATGTTTATTGCTAAAGGTTTCATCTTCCAAATATTGCATATTTATTGGTCAAAGTTGCATGTTTAATGGTCGAAGTTGCATATTCAACGCTCATAGTTGCAGGTGTGATTTTCGAGGCAGAAGCAATTGCATGTTATTGCTAAAGTTTCATGTTCAATGGTCTCGTTTTGCATGTTTATTGCTAAAAGTTACATCTTCCAAATATTGCATATATATTGGTCAAAGTTGCATGTTTAATGGTCGAAGTTGCATATTCAACGCTCATAGTTGCAGGTGTGATTTTCGAGGCAGAAGCAATTGCATGTTATTGCTAAAGTTTCATGTTCAATGGTCTCGTTTTGCATGTGTATTGCTAAAAGTTTCATCTTCCAAATATTGCATATTTATTGGTCAAAGTTGCATGTTTAATGGTCAAAGTTGCATATTCAACGCTCATAGTTGCATGTGTGATTTTCAATTTTCCAATGGTCTCGTTTTGCATGTTTATTGCTAAAAGTTTCATCTTCCAAATTTGCATATTTATTGGTCAAAATTGCATGTTTATTGGTGGAAGTTGCATATTCAACGCTCATAGTTGCATGTGTGATTTTCAATTTTCCAATGGTCTCGTTTTGCATGTTTATTGCTAAAAGTTTCATCTTCCAAATATTGCATATATATTGGTCAAAGTTGCATGTTTAATGGTCGAAGTTGCATATTCAACGCTCATAGTTGCAGGTGTGATTTTCGAGGCAGAAGCAATTGCATGTTTGTTATTAAAGTTTCATGTTCAATGGTCTCGTTTTGCATGTGTATTGCTAAAAGTTCATCTTCCAAATATTGCATATTTATTGGTCAAAGTTGCATGTTTAATGGTCAAAGTTGCATATTCAACGCTCATAGTTCATGTGTGATTTTCAATTTTCCAATGGTCTCGTTTTGCATGTTTATTGCTAAAAGTTTCATCTTCCAAATTTGCATATTTATTGGTCAAAATTGCATGTTTATTGGTGGAAGTTGCATATTCAACGCTCATAGTTGCATGTGTGATTTTCAATTTTCCAATGGTCTCGTTTTGCATGTTTATTGCTAAAAGTTTCATCTTCCAAATATTGCATATTTATTGGTCAAAGTTGCATGTTTAATGGTCAAAGTTGCATATTCAACGCTCATAGTTGCATGTGTGATTTTCAATTTTCCAATGGTCTCGTTTTGCATGTTTATTGCTAAAAGTTTCATCTTCGAAATATTGCATATTTATTGGTCAAAGTTGCATGTTTAATGGTAGAGGTTGCATATTCAATGGTCATAGTTATGCGCCCCTAAGCATAAATTTAGTGGTTTTTTCTTAAATTTATGTAATTTTTTATTTTTCAAGCATAAAATATTTGTTGCATCTTTTAAAGGTTGAAAGTTGCATCTTAATGGTTAAATTGCATATTGATGGTGTGAAGTTGCATGTATTAGTTATATTATCGATATTTGGTGAGATATTTTAATAAATATATTAATTACATGTGTTATGGTTTAATTTTCATTAATTATATATGTTAATGAGCATGCATATGAGTTGGAAAAAATCGATTCCATATTAAATTAATCAATTTTCTACTTATTTATTTATGTAAATATTAAATTCGGTTATAATTAAAAGTAATTCGGATATTGACTAAAGTTAATGAGCATGGAGGAGAATTTGTTATAAATTTTTTTATACAATAATTTTTATTTCATATCCCTCCTATGAAAGGTATTTAGTATGAAATTTAATTTTTACGTTTTATTATTTTCTTTTATCAGTTATGGCTAATTACCTTCGAAAAAATCAAATTTCGGATATTAACTAAAGTTAAAAGAGCATGAAGGAAAATTTATAAATTTTTGTATAAAAATAATTATTATTTCACTTAGAAGAAATTTTTTGGATATCTGATCATTTTGGATAACTACTTAAGTTAATGAGCATGAAGAACAATTTTTATATTTTGTTAATAAATGGCTAATTATTTTTGAAAAAATAATATTTTTCAATTAAGATTCCATTAATTATGGCTAATTACCTTTGAAGAAATATATGCATGTTTCATTATCATTATTTAATTTATATTTGAAGCATAAAATATTATTGCATATTTTATGGTGAAAGTTGCATCTCAATGGTGAAATTGCATATCAATGGTGTCAAGTTTCATGTTATTGGTCATATCTAACTATTACTTTTTATTCAATATCATGTTTAATGCTTCGATTTCGATCACGATTTCGATCTTGATTTCATGTTTAATGGTTAAAGTGAATTCAAAAAGATGAAACATCACAATTGAATGAGCACAAAATTATTGGTTTTGTTACATGTTTAATAATTAAAATAACATGTTCAATGGTCTTACTTGCTCTTCAGGAACGACTTTTTCTCAAACTTTCTCTCCATGAGCTATTTCATCTCAAAAAAATAAACTTCCTCTCCATGTAAAGTAGCCGATCGTGGTAAAGTAGATTAATGGAGAAATTGTTGAAGTTATTTTGAGAGCATATAAATTCAATTATGTTGAGAATTTGTTCGTTTGACAAACCGATGCACAACTTTTAAAGGAATCCCATCAATATTTTTGGAACATCTTCACAGACTTGTTACGAAAACTACACATAGTGGCCTTACTCATATAACACTATATTCAATATTTAGATTATATGTTTGGATGTTGTTGTAATCAATATGTATCAATATGTTTACATGTTGTAATCAATATGTACCAATATTTTGGATGGTATAATTTTGGACAGATTTTCAATAAATACATACATAATTTTTAGCCATATTAGACATTTTTTGAGTGTATAGAAATTACATACATAAATTTTTATATGTACAATCCACTGATTTTGTTACATGTTTAATAATTAAAATAACATGTTCAATGGTCTTACTTAATCTCCAGGAACAATTTTTTCTCAAACTTTCTCTCCAGGAGCTTTTTCATCTTTTTCAAAAATCAACAAAAGTCAATAATCACATAATTCATTCTCCATTAGGAAAGATGATAGGAGCTTGCTGCCATTACTTTCATCACAGTAAGCTTGTTGCCATGATGTACAGGAGTACAATGGGCATACCCCTGTAAAGAGTAAAAGCTCAAAACAAGCGAAAACAAAGGAAAAAAATCCTAATGAGCAACAAAGAATGCACGCCCAAACAACCTGACAGATTTCAAAACATTTAAAAAGAATGGTCCAAATGGCATAGCCGAAAACCCCTAAAATCAAACC
Source organism: Zanthoxylum bungeanum (assembly GCA_019454045.1). Taxonomy (NCBI): domain Eukaryota; kingdom Viridiplantae; phylum Streptophyta; class Magnoliopsida; order Sapindales; family Rutaceae; genus Zanthoxylum; species Zanthoxylum bungeanum. Next base: position 30,655 of record SKCR01043427.1, on the reverse strand, counting down.
CCTAAAACCAAAACCTGCAATTCACTTTGTTTATTTCCCAAGTCTACCTAGCAAATGAATAATATCAATATATACCAAATGGGACCAGCTCCAAAATGGGGTTTCTTTGTTTAACCAACCATCTACATAACTCTTTTCGCACTCTCCCACATCTGAGTCCCAAGAGGCTTCCAAATCCAAGCTCTCTTACAGCTTCTTCTTGTTCAACAGTAAATGTGGCTACCATTTTCGAGAAGCGAGTGACACTGCATCTTGATATTCCTCTGTAGTCAGGGTCCATTTCTTCTACCTTATCCACTGGATCACGTAATAATCCACGAGGCCACTTTTCGTGCTTGACAGATTCCTTATTATACTTGTTCACAAAGCAACTTTTTGTTCCAAGGTCATTTTCTTCCAATTCGTTCCTATGTGACCTTTTATCTATAACCCAATAATATAGTGAAATCAAAAAAATATATATAAGGTTAATAAATCAAACTGTAAAGTTAAATAACAAAGAAAAGTTAAATAGTTGATTGCATCTTTGGTCACTTTAAGACCTTCTTCTTTCAGCCGCTTTGCTTCAGACTTGCTGTCGAGACAAGTCAAATTAATTTTGTATGTACATCATCAAATAAACTTATTTAACTATTGACACTATTTGGTTAACTATTAACTTACTAATAATAGCACCATGCGTGCTTGCCCGGTCCATGCGGTTGTTCGTTCGTTTCAATCCTCTTTGTTTAACCATGGTGTTTACAACCAATGATAGAGATGATGGACTACGAATACATCAACAATGATAAGTAAATTACAATAAAGTTGGATAAAAGCTTGACAACCACGAAGATCAAAGGTGAATTAAATTTAAATAGAAGATTTTTTATCTTCTATTGGAATCATGAAGATCAAATGTTAGGTTAGTTATATCATTAAGTTACTTCTGGGACCATTTTCAATTTAAGAGGTGCATTGGACGAGCTTCAATAAAAACTACAATGGCACATATAGTAATGGGATGGCTCAACGGCTCAGCCATACATCAAGATAAGAAGGGTGCTTCGTTCTCAATATAAACTACATGATCTACTAACTTGAGCCAACTAGCAAGACCATTACTATCTAAATTCTAACTAATAAAGGTTTTCAGAAGGGAAAAATAAAAAATATAAGCACATAAAACATAAAATCTGACAGAGTAGAATATGTATCTTACACTGCGTGGATGATGTTGAACTATATCAACTGCTTCTTGATTACTTAAGTGCTCCCAGAGCCCATCAGATGCAAAAATTAAAAATTGATCGTGTGGTTGCAGCTCGTGCGCTGAAATTGATGGATCTGAGCTCGTGCCCTGTTGAACTCAGCCTTTTTTAGATAAACATCACCAGGATCTGGAAATCTGAAAGGTTGAAGATTGCTACCATCAGCCAAAAAGATCAAAAGCGAATTGATTCATCAGGATAAAAACATGCAACTGGACCATTTTCTGCAAGGAGAATAAACTTACCTGTATAACGCCCTTTACACGCCATAGGTTGTTCTTTAAAACTACGATCCGTGGGTCATCAGGGCAAAAATTAGGGGAAAATGAGAGGGATCGTGAGAATTGAGAGAGGGAGGAAAATTTTAGGGCAAAATTGAGAGAGAGGGAAAATGAAACTGATCGGGCAAAATTAGGGGAAAATGAGAGTGTGGTGGTAACCGGCTTAACCGGTTTGTTCTCTTTGTTTGTTTTTGTTTTTACTCACCGTTGGATCATTTTACAATGATCCAACGGTGAGAAACCCAGGGGTATGTCATTCCCCTGGGTACCACAGTCAAGCCCTTATTTGATAATTCAGTTATTAGAAAGGATTTGACTCGCTAGAAATTTAAGAATGAAGAATACAAACAGGGAGCTGAATGAAAAAACAATAGAAGGGTCATTGTATGAGATGAAGATAATAGAAGTTCATTCATTGAACCCAATATTAATTAAATGCAGTGTTCAAACTTCACAAACAGCTGTTCATGAATGATTATGGGTAATGAAATTCAAATGGTTGGAGGAGATAAATCTGTGTGACTATCGTCAGATTTTTCAGAGAAAACTATGGCAACAGAGAATCCGTACGTGAAATTTAGTGTTGAACAATAAGTGGGACAAATGCGTGCAAGGTTCAAATCTATTGAAACAAAATCTCAAAAATGAGTGAATAATCTTTATTGAGGAATGCCTTCAAGGGACGTAAGCATACAATCTAAATGATTAAACTAGAGAAAGAGGAAAATATACATTCATAAGAGTTTTTTTTTCTTCTTCTCTTCTCTAAACTTAATTTTGAGCTTATATAGTGGCTTGGATAATGGCATAGTAACTGTTTTGAACGGTTGAACCCCATAAACTGTGACTATTGATTCTTCTTCTGCCAGCTGTGTCAACTGTCCCCACTCGTGCGCTTGACTCTCCGTAACTGCAGCATCGTGTGGCATATTTTGACTTTCTTTTTCCACTTTCTATGACAACTGTCATGATAAGGTCTCTAAGTCGTCCTCATCATGACAACTGCTGAGATCGTGCCTTATCCTTCTCAACCGTCTATCCATGTTCATGCAACTTCTCTGTTTTAGTTATGGTCCGATAAGTAAGGCGATTTCATTATTAGACCATTTGAGTGAGGCGGCTAATAGGCCGATTAGGCGTTGTGTGGCCGTCAAGCCGATGGGACAATTTGACGGTGGGTCATTTGGGCGATTTGTTGATTGCCTTGGGCTGATAAAGTTTTTTTCCGCTCTTGGGCCACTACGACGATTAATGGTAACTTTTAATTACTAACAAGGCAGTTTTTTTGTTTTCAGGTAGTGATCAATCTCATTGTCGTTACATGGTATATCAGATGTTAATACCACACCAAGAATAACAAGTAAACATATGTTCGTATAAACTCAAGCTACTTGATTATATTAAAAAAAATTGGCAAAAATGCAAAAGTGACCCTCTAACTTTCATCTTTTTTCATTTAAGTCTGTTAACTTTCAGTTTTGTCAATTCAGTCATCTAACTTTCAATTTTTGTCAATTAAGACTCCGTTATAAATTCATCAATGTTGCCGTTACATTTGATGACAATCAGTAAACGTACTTTGCATGTTATTTAATTAATACCCTCAATTAGAAAATATAGGCAGACAGAGGAAGCTAAAGCAAAGTAAACGTACTCTGTTGCATCTTCGAGCTTTTTTTTTTTTAATCAAAAACACATATCTCAAGTTCAATATGACTTTTTGTCAAAAAATTATAAAAATTATAACTAGTGCTAGTAACGAAGATATGTGTTTTTATAAGAGATTAAGATAATCAAATGTTTTACCTATTATATTTATACTCGAATCGAATGATTCGATTGTGTTATTCTCCATCGAATCAAAAGATGGAGAAAATCTACCATACAACGCGGTATCACATTTGATGTCATTTGCTAAAATCTACCTCCGTTGTATGGTAGATTTTCTCCATCTTTTGAGTGGCATGATGGCATTCTCGGATGATGTGGCATTACATTTGATGACAACCAATACTTTTGATTTTGTGCAATCGCATATATTGCAATGTCTAACCATTAAGTTTTTGCTAAATAAGTTGCGTATAATTATTTTCCACACTCGTCACTAGGGTCCACTGATCAATTGTAGTGTAAAATGTATCGTCTCGTGTTTTTTTTTTGAATGATTGAAAATAACACAATCGAATCATTCGATTCGAGTCTAAATATAGTAGGTAAAATATTTGATTATCTTAATCTCTTATAATAAATACATATCTTCGTTACTAGCACTAGTTATAATTTTTATAATTTTTTGACAAAAAGTCATATTGAACTTGGGATATGTGTTTTTGACAAAAAATAGCTCGAAGATGCAAGCAGAGTACGTTTACTTTGCTTTAGCTTCCTATGTCTACCTATATTTTCTAATTGAGGGTATTAATTAAATAACAAGCAAAATACGTTTACTTTGATGTTGCCGTTATTTGTAACGGCAACATTGATGAATTTATAACGGCGCCTTGAATTGACAAAAATTGAAAGTTAGATGACTGAATTGACAAAACTGAAAGTTAACAGACTTAAATGAAAAAACATGAAAGTTAGAGGGTCACTTTTGCATTTTTGCCTAAAAAATTTTTAAGGGATCGAGATTTCTCAAATCCGATCCGCGAATTCCCGAACCCGATAATACCATATTGGATATATTGAATTTATATTTGATCAATCCCGAAAATTATTCATATATCTGACATGTCCTGAATTTTTGAGATGAGTTTGAAAATTCCAAATGGACACTGAAAATTTACCCACCCATACCTTTAAGTGCCTTTGACTTGCAAAGTCAGGTTGGTGTATAATCACTATAATAGCCTTAATTTTTAAAAGGAACATTTTAAAATTCTAAGAAAATTGTTATCTTTCTTTTCTTTTTCCCTCCGGATTGCTTGCTTGTTTTCTTTCTTTTTCTTTATTTCTTCTTCATATTTGTTAGATAATTATGCATACTCCGGACTAATCTATTTGTCACACACAAGGACGGACATAATCCATGCAGTGAGTGTGGTAAGCCGATTTATGAATGTTTCGATTGAAGAACATATGTGTTGATGGTGTTTTTTAGGCACTATGATATTTAAGCAGCACGGCATGGGTAAAAGGGTAAATTCCATCATTGGTCAAAATCATTAAAAAGGACCATCATGACCGACCACATAAGTGAGGGTCGAGCACTTAATGGTAGGTGACCGACCACTTCGGTTCGGATGACCGGACATTATCAGATCGGCGGAAGCATTCTCGGTTCAAAGGACCATCATGACCGACCTCATGGATAAGACGACAAGTTATCCTATTTTCATGGGGAAAACTGGTGAGACAGAGTCCTAGTAGGATAAAGAAAGTAAATGTAGTTTTGATTAGGAATCCTTATGGGAAAAGGGAATAGTTTTGACTAGGAATCCTTATGGGAAAAGGGAATAGTTTCAACTAGGAAATTCTTATAGGAGAAGGAATCTGATTTCTACACTATTATAAATAGAAGGGTAGAGTGTGCATAAAGGGAGAAACAATGGGAGAGCATTAAGAATCATCATCAGAATCATTACCATCAGACTTGTAAAAAACAAGAAGCAGAGCTGAGAAGCGTGTTTGAGTAATAAAAGTATCATCCTTTTTGTGCCCGTGGACGTAGGTCGGACCAAGATCCGCCGAACCACGTTAAATCTCCTTGTCGATTGGCGTATTTGTCTGTCTTTTGCTAAGTTTGCTTTTGGTTCCCCCATAACCAAACAAATTCACTATTGAGGGATGATTGTCTCGGGAGTAATATTCCCATATTGCTCTGAGACCAAAATCAGCCGTCTACAGTTGGCGCCGTCTGTGGGGATAGAACAAAAAGCGGCTCGCGTAGTAAGACGATGGTAGAAGGTGGAAATCACCAATCGTCGGGGAATCCGGCTACATATTGGATGAAGAAGATAGAAGAAAACATAAGGAAGGACATGGAGGATAGTCGGACCCTCCTAAAAACCATGATGCACCGACTGCAGAAAATGGAATGGGGGAACCGCGAGAAGCCTGAAACCAGAGCAAATCAAATAAGAGGAGAGATAGCAGATGGAAAAAGGGTCGCCGATGTGAGTGATGACGATGAACCGATGAGGAAGGGTCCCTACGGGATGAGGTCCGTAGTGGTAGAAAAAGATTTACAAACGGAGGATACGTGGGAAGAATAAGAGGGGAGACAATCACCATATTCTTCCTATGATAGCCCCCGCGACACCAGAAGGGGAAATATGAAGCATGGTGAAACTGGACGGGAAGTCTCAAGTCATGAGGAACGCTGCACCCGTGGTGACAGACGCGAAGGAGGCCGCGGGAGGCGGCATAGTGACACATATGGCAGTATAAAGTCTTGGTTAAGAAAAGAAATGGCCAAGTGAGGAGTAAACCCCAAAATTGATACAGCAGATGCTCGGGACGGTGAGGTTGAATCTCCCTTCACATAAGAAATAAGATCGGCAAAATTCCCAAGACATTTCAACATGCCATCCATGACGCCCTACAAAGGCCATTCAGATCCAAAGACCCATATTGAAAGTTTCGTCCTATTAATGGAGGTCCAAGGGGTAGTAGGGGATGCCATTTGTAAAGTATTCCCCCTAACCTTGGGCGGGTCTGCCATTCTGTGGTTCAGAAGTCTTGCCCCGGGAAGCATCAGTAGCTTCGCTCAACTCAGAATGTCATTTGTTCGACACTTCAAATGGGCATGCGTCCCCAAGAAAATGGTGGGAGAATTGAGACTGATGAAGCAGAGGGATGATGAGCCCCTGAGGAATTTTATTGAAAGATACCACAATTTGGTGCTCGAGGTCGGAGCGTACGAGTCATCAGAAGTGCTAGAAAGTCTCAAGGGAGGTTTGAAGGTCGGGAAGTTGTGGACTCACCTGAGGATTCAAGACGTATCGGATTATGCCACTGCCCTGGAGTTGGCCAGGAAGTTTATCTTAATAGAGGAGGAGAAAAAGATTCCCCGGGGAGTAGACACCCGAAAGGCTAAGATACTCAGGTCAGACAATCAGTGGGATTCGATTAGAAATTTGAGGAGACCAATCCCGGAGCAGAAGAAACTCAGACCGACACCTCCGAGTAGTCATGTTCAAAAGATAAAGTCATATGTCCAAGTCAACCGTGTCGCGGGGAGAATAGTATACACCCCCCTAAACAAACCTATGGCCCAGATAGTTCAGAAAATCCAGGATAAAGGTCTGTTGGCCGAGCCTAATTTGAAAAGGTTCCCGATTGAGGAGGGAAATAGTAGGGCATACTGTATCTACCATAACGTAAGGGGACATGCCACGTATGGGTGCAGAGACCTGCGGGAGCAGGTGGAAGACTTGGTGAAAGAAGGCTATCTCAGTGTATACATAGACCATTCGGTTTTTGAGGTCGACCAAGTTGATAGCGGAAGTCATCCGGTCGGATGCGTGGAATGCTGAGATGCAGAGAGGATGTATTAAGAAGAGTCTTGCTTGTAGTGACCCTTGTAAAGTTGTAAGAAAGGCAACGGATCCCAAAAAGGTGAGTAAGACCTTTTATGTCTTAGGTTGACATTTGATTATGTTTTTTTGTTATGGCTCACACAATGGTTTTGATATTTGTTTTACGGCTTGGGTCTGCTCTTGTACCGCCGAGTCCGTTTTGTTGATATATGTTTTACGGCTCGGGTCTACTCTTGTACCGCCGAGACCGATGTTTCTTTCTGGTTCGGGTCTGCTCTTGTACCGCCGAGACCGATGTTTCTTTTCGGCTCGGGTCTGCTCTTGTACCGCCGAGACCGATGTTTCTTTTCGGCTCGGGTCTACTCTTGTACCGCCGAGACCGATGTTTCTTTCCCGCTCGGGTCTGCTCTTATACCGCCGAGACCGATGTTTCTTTCCCGCTCGGGTCTGCTCTTGTATCGCCGAGACCGATGTTTTCTTCCGGCTCGGGTCTGCTCTTGTACCGCCGAGACCGATGTCTCTTTCCGGCTCGGGTCTGCTCTTGTACCGCCGAGACCGATGTCTCTTTCCGGCTTGGGTCTGCTCTTGTACCGCCGAGACCGATGTCTCTTTCCGGCTCGGGTCTGCTCTTGTACCGCCGAGACCGATGTCTCTTTCCGGCTCGGGTCTGCTCTTATACCGCCGAGACCGATGTGTCTTTCCAGCTCAGGTCTGCTCTTGTACCGCCGAGACCGATGTCTTTTTCCGGCTCGGGTCTGCTCTTGTATCACCGAGACCGATGTCTCTTTCCGGCTCGGGTCTGCTCTTGTACCGCCGAGACCGATGTTTATTTGGCTCGGGGCTGGATTTCGTTCCGCCGAGGCCACTTGTTTATTCGGCTCGGGGCTGGACTTCGTTCCGCCGAGGCCACTTGTTTATTCGGCTCGGGGCTGGATTTCGTTCCGCCGAGGCCGCTTGGTTATTCGACTCGGGGCTGGATTTTGTTCCGCCGAGGCCTTATGGTTTATTCAGCTCGGGGTCGGGTTACGTCCCACCGAGTCAGCTTCTTTGGACTGGGGATGTAATATTACCCCAGAGCCAAGTCTTTCTCAGCTCGGGGTCAGGTTACGTCCCACCGAGTCGGCTTCTTTGGACTGGGGATGTAACATTCCCCCAGAGCCAAGTCTTTCTCAGCTCGGGGTCGGGTTACGTCCCACCGAGTCAGCTTCTTTGGACTGGGGATGTAACATTCCCCCAGAGCCAAGTCTTTCTTTTAGCTCAGGGTCGGGTTACGTCCCACCGAGTCGTCTTCTTTGGACTGGGGATGTAACATTTCCCCAGATCAAAGTCTTTCTTTTAGCTCGGGGTCGGGTTACGTCCCACCGAGTCGGCTTCTTTGGACTGGGGATGTAACATTCCCCCAGAGCCAAGTCTTTCTCAGCTCGGGGTCGGGTTACGTCCCACCGAGTCGGCTTCTTTGGACTGGGGATGTAACATTCCCCCAGAGCCAAGTCTTTCTTTTAGCTCGGGGTCGGGTTACGTCCCACCGAGTCGGCTTCTTTGGACTGGGGATGTAACATTCCCCCAGAGCCAAGTCTTTCTTTCAGCTCGGGGTCGGGTTACGTCCCACCGAGTCGACTTCTTTGGACTGGGGATGTAACATTCCCCCAGAGCCAAGTCTTTCTTTCAGCTCGGGGTCGGGTTACGTCCCACCGAGTCGGCTTCTTTGGACTGGGGATGTAACATTCCCCCATAGCCAAGTCTTTCTCAGCTCGGGGTCGGGTTACGTCCCACCGAGTCGGCTTCTTTGGACTGGGGATGTAACATTCCCCCAGAGCCAAGTCTTTCTCAGCTCGGGGTCGGGTTACGTCCCACCGAGTCAGCTTCTTTGGACTGGGGATGTAACATTCCCCCAGAGCCAAGTCTTTCTTTTAGCTCAGGGTCGGGTTACGTCCCACCGAGTCGTCTTCTTTGGACTGGGGATGTAACATTTCCCCAGATCAAAGTCTTTCTTTTAGCTCGGGGTCGGGTTACGTCCCACCGAGTCGGCTTCTTGGACTGGGGATGTAACATTCCCCCAGAGCCAAGTCTTTCTCAGCTCGGGGTCGGGTTACGTCCCACCGAGTCGGCTTCTTTGGACTGGGGATGTAACATTCCCCCAGAGCCAAGTCTTTCTTTTAGCTCGGGGTCGGGTTACGTCCCACCGAGTCGGCTTCTTTGGACTGGGGATGTAACATTCCCCCAGAGCCAAGTCTTTCTTTCAGCTCGGGGTCGGGTTACGTCCCACCGAGTCGACTTCTTTGGACTGGGGATGTAACATTCCCCCAGAGCCAAGTCTTTCTTTCAGCTCGGGGTCGGGTTACGTCCCACCGAGTCGGCTTCTTGGACTGGGGATGTAACATTCCCCCATAGCCAAGTCTTCTCAGCTCGGGGTCGGGTTACGTCCCACCGAGTCGGCTTCTTTGGACTGGGGATGTAACATTCCCCCAGAGCCAAGTCTTTCTCAGCTCGGGGTCGGGTTACGTCCCACCGAGTCGGCTTCTTTGGACTGGGGATGTAACATTCCCCCAGAGCCAAGTCTTTCTTTTAGCTCGGGGTCGGGTTACGTCCCACCGAGTCGGCTTCTTTGGACTGGGGATGTAACATTCCCCCAGAGCCAAGTCTTTCTTTTAGCTCGGGGTCGGGTTACGTCCCACCGAGTCGGCTTCTTTGGATTGGGGATGTAATATTCCCCCAGAGCCAAGTCTTTCTTCAGCTCGGGGTCGGGATACGTCCCACCGAGAGACTTATCATCGACATGGGATCAGAGCATCTCCCTCATAGTCGGCCCTCTATTGGTCTGGGGAGGTGACATTCCCCAGAGCCAAATGTTCTTTTTAGCTCGGGGTCGGGTTACGTCCCACCGAGTCGGCTTCTTTGGACTGGAGATGTAATATTCCCCCAGATCCAAGTCTTTTTTTAGCTCGGGGTCGGGTTACGTCCCACCGAGTCGGCTTCTTTGGACTGGGGATGTAATATTCCCCCAGAGCCAAGTCTTTCTTCAGCTCGGGGTCGGGATACGTCCCACCGAGAGACTTATCATCGACATGGGATTGGAGCATCTCCCCCATGGTCGGCCCTCTATTGGTCTGGGGAGGTGACATTCTCCCAGAGCCAAATGTTCTTTTAGCTCGGGGTCGGGTTACGTCCCACCGAGTCGGCTTCTTTGGACTGGGGATGTAATATTCCCCCAGATCCAAGTCTTTTTTTAGCTCGGGGTCGGGTTACGTCCCACCGAGTCGGCTTCTTTGGACTGGGGATGTAATATTCCCCCAGAGCCAAGTCTTTCTTCAGCTCGGGGTCGGGATACGTCCCACCGAGAGACTTATCATCGACATGGGATTGGAGCATCTCCCCCATGGTCGGCCCTCTATTGGTCTGGGGAGGTGACATTCCCCCAGAGCCAAATGTTCTTCTCAGCTCGGGATCGGGTTACATCTCACCGAGTCTATCGTCATCAGCATAAGGGCAGAGCATTTTTTCCGCAGGTAGATATCGGGATCCTCGTTAACTGAGCTCATGAAGATGGCATGAATGACCAGATTTGCAGCCAAGACATTTTTCTCTGAAGTTCCTGAAGTGACCACCGACGGATTCATTGACACACCATTTTTTTTATAGTTCCCGGCATCAACTCACAAACTCGTTGTTACCGAGAACTAGGGGATATATGTTGATGATATTTTTTAGACACTATGATATTTGAGCAACATGGCACGGGTAAAAGGGTAAATTTCCTCCTTGGTCAAAATCATTAAAAATGACCATCATGACCGACCACATAAGTGAGGGTCGAGCACTAAATGGTAGGTGACCGACCACTTCGGTTCGAATGACCGGGCATTATCAGATCGGCGGAAGCATTCTCAGTTCAAAGGACCATCATGACCGACCTCATGGATAAGACGACAAGTTATCCTATTTTCATGGGGAAAACTGGTGAGACAGAGTCCTAGTAGGATAAAGAAAGTAAATGTAGTTTTGATTAGGAATCCTTATGGGAAAAGGTAATAGTTTTGACTAGGAATCCTTATGGGAAAATGGAATAGTTTCAACTAGGAAATTCTTATAGGAGAAGGAATCTGATTTCTACACTATTATAAATAGAATGGTAGAGTGTGCATAAAGGGAGAAACAATAGGAGAGCATTAAGAATCATCATCAGAATCATTACCATCAGACTTGTAAAAAACAAGAAGCAGAGCTGAGAAGCGTGTTTGAGTAATAAAAGTATCATCTTTTTTGTGCCCGTGGACGTAGGTCGGACCAAGATCTGCCGAACCACGTTAAATCTCCTTGTCAATTGGCGTATTTATCTGTCTTTTGCTAAGTTTGCTTTTGGTCCCCCATAACCTAACAAATTCACTATTGAGGGAGGATTGTCTCGGGAGTAATATTCTCATATTGCCCTGAGACCAAATCAGCCGTCAACAATATGAAAGTGGTATATCAAATCTTGAAATATTTGAAGAGTGCACATTATTTTTTTTAAAAAAAAATCATTGGAAAACCCACCGTCAAGTTATTTTTTATGGGTTTAAGCGGATCAGGTAAAACCACCAGCTGTCCAAGACTCTTACAAGAACGCACTCCTTGATTAAAACTCATGACTTGAAGATGAGACCATGAACCATACACTATCAAACCACGCCCCTTGGGGACAAGAGTGTGAGGATTACTATTCTCTAAAAAATAGGATATTTAGAATTGGTGGATATACATGCTTTGATTGGGCTGAAAATCAGATTGACAGGAGATCCGCATTAGGTTATTTTCTTTTGTGGAATGAAATCTTGTGACTTAGAGAAGTAATAAGCATAAGATAGTTGCTAGATTAAGGATATAAGCCGAATTTCGAGGGCATGGCTCGTGGTTTGTATGAATTGCTAATTATGAGAATCCTACGAGTTTATATTGTGATTATAAGACAACAGTTGAAATTACACTTAATCCGATTCAACATGATCGTACAATATATCATCATTTTATTAGAGAGAATATGGATCGAGAAATTATACAATTTCCATTTATTAGGTCTAAAGAATAACGGGTTGACATAATCACGAAAGCAATTATGACAGGAGCGTTCCTTGATATAATTAAAAAGTTTGACATGATAGATATTTATGCTTCAACTTGAGGGAGAAAAGATTGTTAACGTGAGCTTAATTGATTTGTTATTTAAATAAAGTATCCTATATTGATTTAGTATTCAATTAGAATATTTGATGAATATATCCTAATTTATTAGGATCCTTTAGTTTAAGAAATTTCCGTTTACTTTATTATTTATAACCTCCATATTGGAAATAATTTCAAATAAAATTGTAATTCCATTGATGAATAATAAAAAGAGTATTAAATGACTTTGTAAATTGTGATATACCCTTATTTTGCTCCAAAAGTACAATAGCAGCAGAAAAATTATGTTAAACAGACAAGAACATGGTCAAAAATTAAGAAATAAATGTTACCAAACATTAATTCCTATTTCATTTGGTCAAGACACTCTTACTCTATACACTCTTACATATTGGATTCAATTTCTTATGGTGGTATGAATGAATAAAAAATTCATATAATTATTAACCTTAACTCATGGTTTTATATTCGCCTAAAGGCCTTGTTCACACTAACTTTTTTTGGCATGGTTGATTTTAGGGGTGGCAATTTGGGTTAGATTCGTTTATTCGTTCAATTCGATTCGCTTTAAAGCGAATACGAATTTGAAAAAATTGATTCGTTTAATAAATGAGTCAATTCGATTCTATTCGTTTATTAAACGAATCGAATACGAAATTAAGTTTATTGATTCGTTTAGGATTCGTTTTATTATTTTTTTTTTACTAGTTTTTTATTTTCATTAAAATTTTGAGAAATTATGGCTAATTATCATAAAAAAAAAAATATTATCGATATTCAGTAATGTATTTTTAGTAAATTTATTAATACATATGCTTTCTCTCCTCCAAAATTTCAAAACCCCGCCATCTATGCTCTCTCTCCTCCAAAATTCTCTCTATCTCTGCTCTCTCTCCTCCAAACCTCCACAGTCGTTGCCTAGCATCGCTGCCAGAGCTACGTTGTCGAACATCACTAGTTCCAACAAGACAGGACTTTGTCTAGTTGAAACCCCCAAAATCGTCTCTCATTCTCGTTGCTTCCATCCCCAACTCAACGGAAGCTTTCTCGTTTCATCACAACACTGATGTCACAAGAAGGTTTTCTTCTCTCTTTTTCTAGTTATTTGCTGTATTTTTCACATTTTTAATTTTTTTTTTCTTACCGAAAATAAAATGGTATCTTTTTATGATGTTGGATATGGCAACCATAATCTCACCTTAGAAGGGTCTTATTTTTATAACCAAATCTTACTTGAAATGGTTTTGTTATGTTATGGGATGAGAACACCTGATGTTGCAAGATTTGTATGATGAGGATTTGGTTTTGGTCTGTTGTGGGGGTGAGATTTGGGTGTTTTTATTTCGGGAAGAGATTATTCTGATGGCGTTGATTGTGTGTAATTTGTTGGCCAATACCAACCTCCATGGCTTTTTGGTTCATGCTCTAGTTAAGTCATGCATATAACATGCTTGATAAATTAACCCCAATGATTGAGTTGAGTAAAAAACTTACGTTTATGCATTTTAAATTGCTGGCTACGGACATAAGTTGATTCTACGTTGGGCTATATCTTTTATTGTAGAGTATATCACAACTTACTTTAAATCTCCAATTATTTTCTTTGTAGCCTATAACCGAAATGAGTTTGTAATGTCATATCCCTCATGGAAAAACAAAAGAAAAATAAAGTTGATTGAGAATATTTGATGGATGTTTTGGGAAGGAACACCACTCTCTTTAGATGATAACACAGATGTGGCATATTATAATAATATCATCACCACTTTAGCAATTTCTAATCAGGAAAGTAGTATATAGTACATTTATTTTTCTCCTTTTATGGTTAAAGCTTAACCTTGGCAATGCCTAGTCAGCTTTGTCCAGTAATTTCCTCTTTTTCCTGCATCAAGGCACACGAGTATAGGTAGCTAGCTAATCATAGATGGAGACCACACAAGCAAATCCTGTTGTGAATGAGTTCATTAAATTCTAAGAAATAGAATATTCTCACAACTAAAAGCAATGATTATTTAGTCGTGAGAAAAACCACATTCAGATTCTAAATCAATTATTGTATATGACCAATTGTGATGCATATGAGTAGAGAATGAAATACCATGTAAAGTATGTGTTATGGTAAGAATGAGGAAAAATGTACTTACAAAGATGCCCAAAAATAAGCTTTTCTACCTTACACATCCTACTCCTACTGCAAACAGAGCTGGATGTGGACTAAAATTTGGCTTTTCCGCATCCAGCTCAAGCCTAACACATAGGTGCTACAGTTATGTTTAGTATACATTATAATTTTGTTACTATGATGGTTGATGTTTGATTAGTATATATCTTTTAATATATTTTTATGTTTCTTTGAACCATGTTAGAGAACTGTTGTTATTTCCCTTGGATAGTTTAAATTCTACACCCCATTGAATAGTTAGAGAATTGAGGTGATGCAGTCTCTCTATTATTTGAGTCCCATAAGATAAATAATATGTGCTATAGGAATGAGAATTTTTATTGCCTAGGCATTACTTGGTTTTGATTTTGGTAAGTTCTTGGTACTGTAGAAATATATGTTTATCTTTTTTAAACTAGAGTGATGGTCTTGATGATCAGTTACATAGTTAAATAGTTATTTGAGTTCAATTTTTTAAGTTTTATTGATTATAATGTTTATCTGTTGGTTTGTTGGTTGTAGGGAAAGAAAGTTTCAAGCTTCACCAGGAAGAGAGTTGGGAGGTCTGAATTAGGGAGGGCATTCTTTGTTGGTCTAAACAGAATAATATGCTAACTACAAGAAAGTCAAGAATGCATGCAAAAGATTGATAAAGATAAAGTTGATCAAGACAAGTTAGTTGTACACCACAAGGAGGAGAAAAAGTTGAGGATTGCATTGTTGTTATAGTGGATTGCATTTGTAATTATTGTGACTCCTATGATTTGGTGCAATGGGGCTAGAGTGGAGACAAAAAGATTTTGCCAAAATTTAGCTCATTTGGATAAAATGTATCACCATCTAAGATTTTCAGCTATGTCATCTATAAAATTTTCAAGTCAAATATACTATCTAAGAGGTTCCTCCACTGTGCAATAATGACCAAAATGATGTCCAAAAAACTGTCCAAAGATGTTGTCCATGAGCTGTGCAATATATTGTCCAAAATACTATCCAAAAGAGTTTTTCTTCATACTTCATAAATTTTTAGTAGGGCCCTAAAAAAGAGAGAATGATATTAGAGTAAAAAAATAAACAAAAGCACATATTAAAGTTTCTCCCCCTCTAAGATAAAAAAGTTTAAGGTTATAGAATGTACTTGATTCAAGTGTGACATTGAGGTACTTTCTTGAAACATCATTGTAGAGTTAATCATGGGATAAGTAACAAACATTTCCGGGGGAAAAAAATGATGTTTGAACATCTTCAATATAAAAAACAAAAACAAAAACAGTACAAATGATTAAGCTCAACAAAAATAAGAAAATAAAAATTGAAATACTAGTTTTGTACTTACCATGTACCATAGAAATGACTTATGAAGCTTGTGAAGTGGTTGTATCTTTCACTTTTCTTATGTTCCTTTTTCTTCAAATGATTTTCTTGAAGCATTGTTGTAGAGCTAAACAAAGGATTAGCAATAGACATCTTCAGGGGGAAGAAATGATGATTGAATATTTTCTTTAAAAAAAAGAAGAAGATAGAAAGTAAGAACATATAGTTAAACTCAACAAGCAAAAAAGAAAACGAAAGCTTGAGTACTAGTTTTGTACTTACCTTGTACCATAGAAAGTTTTTGGAGCTTTTGAAGTGGTTGCATCTTTCACTTTCTTTTTTCTTTTTTGCTTTTCTAGTTGACTTTTTATTCTAAAATTGGTTATCCCTTTCTTTCTCACATGTGGCGGATCAAAGATTAATCTCTTACCATTTAAGCACGGTTGCACATATCATCATGAATGAGATCTTGAGGACATTTTTTACCAACATCTTCCACCTTATTTGTATCTGTTGAACTCTTTTCAAGCTTGTATAATAGCTCACTTAGACTATCCATTGTTATTTTGGTTCCATGATCAGTCAATGCAGCCTTATCAACAATATTTATAACAACAAAAGCTTAAGTTGCTCATACGCAATACATGAGTCGATTTCTCATTTGATTTAAATGAATCAACAGAGCAACACAACCTTTCTTGGCATCTTTTGTCCATCTACTTATTATATTTGTCGGGTAATTATCCACATTATTCACAAGAAAAACCCTTAAAGCATTACAACATAACAACCCCAAAGTCTCAAATAATTTGCAATCACAACAAATACTTAATTCAGCCCGGTTAAAATACACAATATAAATCTTCCACTCTCCCCACTACTTAGTGAATATGTAAAGTTATCCTCACAATGATTAGTTTCAACATAATTCAATCCCATACCTAAATTAAACTCTTTCTCAAAAAACATTCCAAACAAAGCAAGAGTATAAACTTTAGCAGCATGACTTAAAATGCCCTCATGCTTATGATCTTTTCTAGGTGCACCATTCTTACAATAAAAATCTTCATTTATTTCATCTTGTCGCATTTGGTGCTGCCTTTTTCCTCATAAATTTAATAACTTCAATAAGAGGCATAGATGTTTTCATAATTTGATGAAAAACACTGTTTGTACTCTCACTTCTTTTTGGGTAGACTTCATCTTTGCAGAAAAGAAATCGAGATTGAAAGTTGGGCACCACTTTTCTCGAATTTGGTATAACATGTCCAGCCATGTATTGTATTTAAATTGCATCTCAATCATTTTGCTCCAAGTTGACTCAAACTCCATTTCATTTGAACACCACCACCGTATAAGTAATGATTAAATCTTTGATTGAAATTTGGAACACCATAGATTCCAACAAGATTTTTTTGAGCATTTTTACTAATATGCCATAACTAAGTCGATGACGAGATTCACTGAAAACCATATTAATAGCATTTACCATCACTTGGTCTTGATCTGTAAAAATAGATTTCGGTTGTCGACCTCTCATTGCAGTAAAAAGTCTCAAACAACCAAATAAATGACTGATTGTCTTATCTGATAAAAAAGCACAACCAAACAAATATTGTTCCAATGATGATTGATTCCCACAAATGGTGCACAGATTAAGTTGTACTTATTGGTTCGATAAGTGGTGTCAAATATAACAACATCCCCAAAAGAGTCATAATCTATTTTTGATCTACCATCTCTCCAAAAGAAATTTACAATTCTATTATCTTGGTCTACTTGCACCGAATAAAAAAATATTGGATCTTCACTTTGCTTTTCTTTGAAATGATTAATAATACTTGCGCCCACCACAGCCTTCATAATTTCTTTTCTTTTTGTTTGCACAAATTATGACAATCTCTCGCCTAGAGAACCCAACATTATTTGCACCACCAAGTTCTTTTGACAAAAATGAGTAAGACTTTGTTGCTTTTATACCCGAACTAACCATTGTGCTAATTATATTCCCATGAGTAGGTAGCACATTCCTTTCTGATCTCAAGTTACATCTTTCTTATGGAGTTGCAAATTCATGATTGTGTGTGTCATTAAAGTGTGAAACACTCCAAATATCATTCTTTACATCAAATCGGATCCTAGCACGACAACCTGTTCTTACATCTAAATTATGATACTTTTAACATTAGAAGAGTCTTCAACTCTTTAAAATTGTTTTGAACACATAAATTCTCGTTGCCTAATAACACCATTATACTCTCGGTTAACCGCTTTTCGAATGCTAAATCCCCTTTTTTAAATCATACTCATTATAAAGGTTATATGCTTCTTCTTCATACCTCACTTGCATTCCAATTTTAATTTCATCACATTCACCCAAAGTTACATTTTCAAACTTTTCCCTTTTATCATTGTCCTCAACAACAACAAAAGCATTATTTGAAAAATCCATGACTAGTCGAACCTAATCATGGAAAAAAAGATATATTGAATGAACATCATGAAAAGATGACTATATATATACATAAATCACCATAAAATCATAAAAAAAAAAAAAAAGAATTGATGCCAGCCACCCGCAAAGGAGACTCTTAGTACGAAAATTTTTTAAAATCAACTCATTCAGCAAAACAACAAAACAAAAGTATTGCATCCATCCCTACACCGTGGAAAAAAAAACTATTACAAGGAATGAAAAAAATTATGAAATTCTAAGTAAGCCAACACATATTGCCAAACTTAAATGCGTCTAAAAGAAATCATCTTTAACATGAATAGCTAAAAAAAAAAGAAAAAATCTAACAAATAAATAATACCTGAAAATCAAGCACAGCCATCAAATACATAATCAAACTAATAAACAAAGAAAGAAGCTTTATTTATATATACTACTTATACTACTTTATCTAACTCACTTTTAATCTAATCCAAAGAATAATTTTTTGAAAAAAAAAAACTTTTACTGTATTATTAGTGCATTCATCCTCACTGAAGCATTTTAGTAGACAGTACAAGTTCTCTTTTTAAATAAGAAACAAGACACATATAAACAGAAAATCAGAAAATAAAATGAAAAGAGTGTGAGGAGAAACATTCTTGCAAAGTCAGTGTTGAAAGAAGCGCGAAAACTTTCGGCTATTTCAGACGTTTTCCAACGAGACCGATGATGATCGGCGATGCTAGGTAGCGGCTGTCAAGGTTTGGAGTTGATAGAGGGAAGATGGAGGTGCTGGTGACTGGTGTACTACAATGGTGCAAGAGAAACAGAGAGAGAGGGTGTTTTCGGACGAGACAAAGGTTGGTCTCGTCGGAACTGTTGATGACCGGTGATACTAGGCAGTGACTATCAAGGTTTTGAGTTGAGAGAGGGAAAATTGAGGTGCTAGTGAGTGGTGACTGATATGGTTCAGTGCTGCGAGAGAAACAGAGAGAGTGAGTGAGAGAGAAAGATGAATTTGTTCTTTTGGAGAAGGGGAAAAGGCAGAGACGCAAATGGCGGGATGGGAAAAATTAGAGGGCAAATGTGTCTTTTTGCTTTATGTGACCTGAGTATGTTGAGTTGTTATTTAATACAGGTGTCAATTTATTATTGGACTTAGAAACACCCGATGGATGTTGAGTTGGAGATCCAAAAACCGCATATACTTTCTCAAATTTCACAACAATCGTTGTTAAATAATAATTAAAAAAAATCATTATGATGTAATTATATTGTCATTTCAATTCGATTATAATATTTAAGATACCCTAAAATCAAGGGCAGTATAGAATAATCTTAAATTTTATAGGTTTAAGACGAATTTTTAAAATGGGTCTCTACCGATAAATGGTAAAAAAAATATGTAAGTTATATTATATATTAAAAATTAAAATTTCTCTGAATTCAGTGGACTTAAGTCATATTATTCGACTCTTCTCAATACCAACTCTACCTAAACTCGAGCCTAATATGGATAAAATCTAATAACAAAAATTAATTCATACATTATGTATTCTTTTAACTAACAATAGGGACACAATTTCTAAAAGTACCCCTAAACTTTTATTTATTTATATTATCACCCATGGTCAACCACCTAGAGTGTATGTTGACTTAAAACCATCAAAACCCAAAAACCATCCAAACCCGAAACATCTGATCCGATCCGAGAAAGCTCTCATTCTATATCTCTCTCGCTTTACAGCGGCTACAGAAGCACAGAGCCCCACCGATTCTCTCGTGTCTACTCTTCATCGAACACAAGGTAAATCCAAGTCGTTTACTTCAGATTCACAATTTATAAAACCAATCGTGCTTCATCAGATCCTCTATTGTCTTGTTATTCTTCAGATCTATATATCTAGGGTTGTTTAGTCAATTTGATAAGGCAATTAAGGATTTGCTTCGATGTCTTTTTTTTTTTTGTCTTATTGCGTGCTACTCATAATTGATTCAATGATATTTGAATGATAATAAGAAGATTGTTTATGAGCTAGATTTCGGACCATATTTGATTTTCAGTGGTTATGCTGTCAAAGGCGGTAAGCAAGGCAAGGCGTTTTGGTAGTTCAATCTGCTCAAGCACCGTCTTTGACTAGCCAAACATGCAGAATTTTATCTAATATATAATGAATCATAACTTGCAATACCTAAGACACTGGCTGGTGTTTGTAAAACCTGACCAAGCGCCCGCCCAAGCATAGTTCAGTGGATGTAAATGATGTTTCATGGAGTAATAAGATTCCTTGTTGAAAAGTCTGCTCAATCAATTAATTTATGCTGATTGTTTTAGCTTTACTGTATTTTTAGTATTCAAGGAATGGGTTTTTTTAAAAAAAATTAAAGGAGATTTTTTTTTGGTTTTATTGGCTGTGTGACTTTAGGGTAAGTTTGGGAGTTGATGGCGTCAAAGTTACAACAGTTGACATCCAAGGCATGCCAGGCGTCAAAGTTTGTATCGCAGCATGGAACTGCGTATTACAAGCAGTTGTTGGAGCAGAACAAGCAATACATTCAGGAGCCACCGACTGTGGAGAAATGTAACTTGTTGGCAAAACAATTGTTTTACACTCATCTTGCTAGGTTATTCTCTTTATACCTTTCTTATTTTGACATTTCACTTCGATTTTTATTTGGGTTTGGCAGGAGTTTTAGTGACCATGAAATGGTTATGTATGTTTTTGACACATTCTTATTTGCTATACAGAACTTTGAAGTTTTTTAAGTCAAAATGTGTACTGTGTGTAATATCTGTGGTGGAACATGTCATCTTATGTTGAATTTACTCTACTCAAATCATTAGTCATGTCTGTTAGATGTAGGTCTATAAAATTACTAATTGATTTATATCTATAATTGGCGGTTTTCAACCTTTGGTTTCCTTATAAAATTTCATCTATTTGCTCCTTTGGGGGTGTATAATAGATAAGTGCATTATTTTGCATTTGCTTGACTTTACTGCTTCTGACTTGCTATTGTTGCAAAATGCAAACTGTGCATATTATAAGTTTATGTTGCTGTATTATCCTCACTATATCCCCTTTTTAAAGCCTTGGTATGGCATTTGATTGTGATACTGTGTTTGCAATGTATAAACTCCTATTACTGTACATATTTGTTAGAGAATTGTAGTTCTGATTGAGGAAATTATATTGATAAAGAGGCTGTTTGGAAATTTGTTTTTTTTAATTGTTCTTCATGGTTGTGTCAAATGATCCATGTAGCTGACCTTAATTAGTGGGAAAAGATTTTTGTTTGGTTTGGTTTTTGATAGGTCCTAGTCATAGTAGGATTACAAACGGATAAATAGGATATCCCTAATACCAGCAGAATGGTCCCAGTCAGAAATGATTAGATATATATAAGAATTCCTTTTGTAGGAAGGAAATCACGTACAAACCAAATAGCATTTCCCTCTTTTCACTAATGTATCTGTTTAAATAAAAATTACAAGATCACTACAAATCCACTACTAAATAACTATGAAGGTGCAGTTTTAGTACCTGGGTATCATTCATTTGCATTTTTTATTAACATGTGACTTTGTTTGTTCCTCCCTCTGTTTATTAACATTGCATTTACATTCGTATAAGAAGTTCTGTACTTCATAAAGGCACCCAGTTTTTAGGTAACAGTTAGCATCGCAAGCACATATCTTGCTGACCCATTATATTGTAATTATCAATGTGACTGCCTTTTGATTATGCATGAAATATGCCACCTGACTTCTTTAATGCTTCAGTATTCCCACACGACGTGAGGCATTATCGAAGGAACTCAATTATATCAAGAATTTATGGAAGAACAGGCAAGATCTGAAGGTTGAGGACGCTGGCATTGCCGCATTGTTTGGTCTGGAGTGCTTTGCCTGGTTTTGTGCTGGTGAGATTGTGGGAAGGGGATTCACTTTCACTGGGTACTATGTCTGAGGACAGATACTTGGTAAAATGTGTTTCAGGGGAAAAATATGTGTGATTGAATCACTGTTACTCTTGATGCCAATTTTTATTGTTTCTGCAAAATTTTTGAAGCTGAGAAATCAGTGGGTAACTTTGGTAGCGTCAATAATTTTTGTATTCAAAGTGATCATAGGTTGATAAACCTTGTTGTTTTGCTATCTTCATTAGAATTTACTGATACAGCTACCCATGATTGATGATAAGATTCAAGTTACTCTTCCCCTTGAATTTACTGGCTGGATGGTAGTTAATTGATCTCTTAAATCCTATTGGGGTGTGTGCGTGCGCTAAATTTTTTTTTTTTTCAGGCTAATGATGTTCGTGCAGGTCTAATGAACTTGTGTGGATCATATTTCACTTTTTTCTCAAATGCCTTTTGGTTTAGTATTTTAGATATGATCATGTAATTATAATTTTCTTCATCAGCCTCCTGTGTTTACTTTTCAGACCACCAATCATGGCAGTCATAAGACTGTTAAGCTTTTAATAGTTCAGTTGCATCACTGTCTCGTCTCCATCTATGCCAGATTTGTTTAGCCTGAGACATTTCTGCTTGCATGTATATTTTGAAAATGCCTGCCTATATTTGACAAATTGTCGAGCGCATCCCCTGTTGATTCAACAGCTTCAATTTGGCTTCAGTCTTGCCTAGACTTCAAATGTGAACTGCACAAACTTGTTCCCATTTCTGGGTCGTCTAAGCCCTTGCGATGATGTTATTTAAAAAAGACCCTCGATATTAGATTGGTTGAAGTTGAAATCAAGACCATTTGAACTCGAAACACCTGCCACAGAAGCTCTAGGTTCGCCTGGGTTCACCCGGAGCTATAGATTCAACTGGAGAAGTAGCTGTAGAAATATTAGTTTCACCCTCTTGTTCATATCTCTCATCAAAATGTGCTATTCAATAATGTCTATTTAGCAGACTCCCGCTAACCCCAGCGAACATTCAAATATATGTCCTGGATCATGGGTGATCATTGGTCCGATGCTTCGGGCAAAACCAATTCTCAGGATGTGATGGGCGGTGTGTACAGGGCCCGGTACATATTCACCGCGACATGCTAATCCGCGGTTACTAGCGATTCCAACTTCATGTTCCATCACTTCCCAAGTTGCAGGGTCATTTAACTGGAAATTGACATATGAAAATCATAATTACATGACGGTTACATATTGGGTCGTCAGGCAACAACTATTCCTAATTAAGAAAACAAAAAGGGTGTTATAGTAATTCTATTTAATTTAATTCCGTCGCAAATATAAGGGCAAAAAAAAAAACACCAAGACCTTCAGAGAAGAAAACGAGAAGCGGAAGTCGAGGGAAAGATAACAAACTGAAAAAAAAAATGCTGTTTGGTGCGTCCGTCACGTTTCGGACACGTGTCATCCCAGCATTCGCTTTCATCTTCTTCGTCGTCGTCTTCTCCGAATGCGCCTATGCGGTCAACCATTCCCAGGTAACGGAAAAAAAATCCCGTCTCAAGAAAAAAAGGTTAAAATTACAATTACTGGATCCATGCCCTTAGTAGTTTCGAAATATTGGATATGTAGGTCAAATGCAGCAGAACTTGTGTTGCAGAGAACTGCAATTGTAAGCCCTATTGTTTATTTATATACATAATTTCAAATCGATCCCTGAAATTGTCACAATTTCTTTTTAATGTCTGAAATGAAATGAATCAATTCAGCTGTTGGGATTCGGTACGGGAAGTACTGTGGAGTAGGGTGGTCCGGCTGTCCCGGGGAGAGACCATGTGACGATCTTGATGCTTGCTGCAAGATCCACGATGAATGCGTTGAAAAGAAAGGTACTGTTTACTGATTAACTAATCTGATGAATTAAATTCATTTTGGTTGGTTTGGTCGTAGAACATATTGAAAATTGTAAGAAAGCTCTTAGCGGTAGCAACCTGGGTTGGGATTTGTTTACTTGTTCGATTCAATTCGCATTAAAGAGGATATGGATTTGAAAAAAATGATTTGTTTAATAAATGGATCGATTCGATTCGTTTATTAAACGAATCAAATATGAATTTGAGTTCACTAGTTCGTTTATTTGTTTAGAATTCATTTATTGCTTTCCTTTTGCTAGCTGTCGTTGTTTTTCAATTAAGATTCAAGAAATCGTTGTCAATTATTCAATTTTGTATTTCATACATATATGTTTATAAAGAATTATTGTAAATAAATCATGTTAAGTTATATTCATTTAAGATTCATTTATTAAACGAATCGAGTACGAATACTAATATCGAATACGAATTTGATTTGCCAATTCGTTTTGCCACTCCTAAAAGCTTTTGCTGGCCTGACCTCAAACAAATTAGGCATCAATATTTATGCATCATAGGGTCAGCCTTGTGTTTTATGAATTGCTAAAATATGCATCATGTTGAACTCTATGGTACATATGTTGTAGGTAGCTTGCAACCATAAGATGCCGTGGGATTGCATTGTAGCCAAAACATCAATGACATTGCACTTTGTTTGCTAGAGTTGTAGACTTGTTTCTAAGAATTAGGAACACCAAGTTTATGATGTAGGGCAGAAATGGAGTAAAAATGTTTCAGGATGTATTTTGGCTTCTGTTAGTAGGGTGGTGTTGTGGCTTTTAAGCCACAATTGCTATAAAATGAAAGCTCTAGCGGTAAAATATAAGTTGATATTGTTTGGTCTATGTAACTTTTAAAGTTACTGATTTTGGAACAAAAATAGTAAGATTTGTTAATTTTTTCATCAAACACATATGCGGTAATATTATCTTTACTTTTAAACAACAGTTGCAAGTACTGACCAGACACTTAACAGCTGTGGCTAGCAATACCAAACAAAGCCTTTATGTGGATAAAGTTATATTATTTCTAATATTTTGTTTATAAGTAGACTATGCTTATAATGATTCTTTGGTTTTCCGTTTTCCCTGAAAGTTCACTGACTCATAATGTTTGTAATATCAGGATTGACTAATATAAAATGCCATGAGAGGTTTAAGAAGTGCATAAAGAAAGTACAGAAATCTGGGAATGTCGGATTTTCTCGCGAATGTCCCTATGACTCAGCAGTGCCTATTATGGTACAGGGTATGGACATGGCTATCTTACTGAGCCAATTTGGCGACTCTAAGTTTGAACTCTAACTAGTGGTTTTTGAAAGATTATTATGGGAAAAAGAATTCCCCTATGTTCAGATGCATGCATTCTTTTTATGGAAATTCATTTTGAGAAATGAGAATGCAAGAATTTGTATTAAAAAAGAAATTAGAAATATAAATTCTTGTAGATCCTGTGTGCATATCTAGCTGTCTTTAATTTTTCCTTGAAAAATGATAAAAGAGACTAAACAGGAAGTAAAGTTTAAAAAGACAAAATAAAATCAAAAAATACATCGTTTTGATAGTGATTTTATCTCTATTTAATTTCCATTTACTGTCTGTAGTATTGCTCTTTTTCCTTGAATTTTTTCATTATCACTCACAATAGGCACAAGGGTGTGTGCTCAAATGTCAGTGAAGAATGATATGAGGTTTTCTAGAAGTGTGAGTGAATTCTGTGATATTGATTTATCATGGTAATGGAAATGATGAAAAAGATGTGATCATGAATAATTGTTTAAAGGGTAATGCTAACGAGTGTCGTTATGTTACTCTTTAAAAATCCATTTTAGGAAATTTGACATCATTTTTATGGGAAATGAAAAAAAAATATCAAAATATTAATTATTTTTTTTCTTTTTCCCATCAAAAATTTCCTAAATTATATTTTTAATGAGTGCCGTTAGAACTCTTGTTAGCATTTCCTTTTCTCTAGTCTTTGCTAGGTTTTAAAGGATTGAAGTTTAACTGATGTAGCTATTATTTATGACTACTTATTTACAGGGCCGGCCCTGGGCAGGAGCCACAAGGGCGACTGTACAGGGTCCAAAAATTAAGGGGCACTAAATAGATTAAATTGAAATTTGTTTTTACAATTTATAAATTGAAATTATTAAAATCTTACTTGCGGACCACTATGACTCAAGATAGGCTAAATGGATTAGCAATCTTATGCATTGAAAATGATGAGATTGAAGACTTGGAGTATGATGATATAATTGATGATTTTGCTTCAAAAAATACTAGAAGACAATTTCTTAACTATTGAAATTTTAAGGAGCTTTGCTAGGAATAGTTGTATATGATTATATTTTTTATTGTCGGGGTTTAGGTACTATGTCCCCTCTTTATATATTTTCTCAAGTAATATAATTTGGGCGTGAGGGCCTAGCCCCAGCTTCGCCTGGGTTCCAGCCCTCGTTAAATATAATTTTTTTTAAACATATGTTTTCGTAATGAAAAATGACACATTTTGAGCTTTTGCATCGGGCACCCAAAAATTCAGGACCGGCCCTGCTTATTTATAATTGCCGTCTCCTAATTTTTTTCTAATTAATTCAACAAATTAAATATTGTCTATGTTGGACTATAAGCGCATGTCTTTTTATCCTCACGGATTTATTTTTGTGTTTGACAGAAGAGTCATTTTCCCAAAATGCATTTAATTAAGATAATTCAAATTTTATAAACTAATAACTGTACAAAATGTATTTCAGTCTAAAAAATTATACACCATCTCAAATCAATTCTCAATTTGTATTTATTCGAACTCGAACCCTTATTCTCCGAAAAATTACCACTGTGCTATTAAGAATCGGGCTAATCTTGAAAAAGAACTGATACAAATTTGAGATACAAATTAATATGAATCCATAAGACAAGTGTTAAAAAGTTCATTCAATAATTAATTTGCAAATAATTTTTATTTTTTTTAAATAAACTATCAAAATTAATCGGGGTTTTTACTTTTAATCACGACACGTGGCAGGACAGGAGGTTAGAAACTGTCAGATTTCTTGATGGCCCTGGCCCCACGGTAGAGATCGAAGAAGGGCAAATCAGTCATCAAACCATCATCATAACGGAAAGAGTCAGTCCCATGATTAGTTTCCCTGCACCTTCCCGTTCCATATCCAAAATATTGACTTGCTGGTTGCTGCTCTCTTTCCAACGTCAAGTCATCCACGTTCCTTAGACCTTTCCCTGTTCCCTTCCCTAAATTAGATTCGCTTTACACGAAACTCCCATCTCTCGAAGAAATTAATTATTATTTTATTAATTTTCTTCGCCTCTAAGATCCCTAATTCCTTCTTATCAAAATATATTATACCTCAAAATCGAATTATTAAACAAAATTGATTAGATTTTTGGTGTCAGCTGTCAATCGCAATGCTTCATCGGAGTTTCAAGCCGGCAAAATGGTAATTTCACTTTTTCCCCGCCTTAATCTAACTGTATTATTGATGAAATTGTTGATTGATTTTTGATTTTTTTTTTCATTTGGACTGAAGCAAAACATCTTTAAAACTTGCGTCGTCGCGTATAAAGCTAATGAAGAACAAAAGAGAAGCACAGGTAAAGCAGCTGAAGAGGGAATTGGCTAAATTGCTTGAGTCGGGCCAGGACCAGACTGCCAGAATTCGGGTACTTTTTTTATTTTTTTTAATAATTATATTTTCTAATTTTACTTTTTGAATCTCGATTATATGATTGTCCTTTTTCTTCTGGTAATGATTAAGATAGGTTAATTAAAGCATCATATATTTGTTCTTTTGTCTGGCTGACATCATTTTTTTTTTTTGCCTTTTATTAAGCTAAAGTCTCTATTTCTTTACTTTGTTGAGTAAATATAATTTGTCTATTCACTGGCTTTTTTATGTTTGTGATGTCTTTGTTTAGAGGACTGTATTTATATGATTATTTTTTTGCCCTTTTGATTATGTATTGCCAGGTGGAACATGTGGTGAGGGAAGAGAAGATGATGGCAGCATATGATCTCCTGGAGATTTACAGTGAACTTATTGTGGCACGATTGCCGATTATCGAGTCACAGAAGTATGTGAAATTGTCTAACTTTTATGGTTCTCTTTTACCAATTTGCAATCTTCAACTAATAGGGAAGCTTAGACAATAAATTAGTGCTATATGGTTCACTTGCACGTATGATGAAAAAGAAAGATCACCGTGTAATGAGATTGCCTGACTCAACATTCTCATGGTGGACAAGGTGATATCCATCTAAGCTCTTGCTAACGTAGAAATGTGATAATGGTCACTAAATTTAGCTATTGAGTGAAGTCGACTCTATAGGCTGCGAAATGCAGTGAAATTTTAAACTAGATATCTCATCTGGGGTGTACTCCCACTAATTTGTGGTAAAAAGTGCTTCTCTTGCTTGCATTTGTGAATTTTTCTTGTTATTGTAGACAAACCTATTCATTGTCACTTTATCCATTTCATTTTTATTTTTATTTTTCTGTTATATGAAACTTGCAGCTTTTTTATCTTTATCTTATTTTCCCAGGAACTGCCCAATTGACTTGAAGGAAGCTATCTCTAGTGTAATATTTGCATCTCCAAGATGTGCTGATGTACCCGAACTCTTGGATGTACGTAAGCATTTTACAGCAAAATATGGAAAAGATTTTGTATCTGCTGCTGTTGAACTGCGTCCTGATTGTGGTGTTAGTCGCTTGGTAAGTTCTTACAGAGTGCTAAATCATTGATTGTTGAAATATGCAAAATAAACTTTTGGTCATTAACACGTCACCGAAAGTCAGCTGGTTAGATGCTCTTCAAGGTAGCAGTTTATTGTTATTGATTGGTTTTAATTTTATTATTGCTGTTATTTTTTGTTATAGTTGGTTGAGAAGTTATCAGCCAAAGCACCTGATGGTCCAACCAAAGTGAAAATTCTGACTGCAATTGCTGAGGAACATAATATTAAATGGGATCCAATGTCATTTGGAGAGAAAGATTCAAAGCCCTCTGAGGACCTGCTGGTAAGATTAATTCAGCTCACAGTGGTTTATGTATTGGTTGTTATTACTTGCTGATAGACCACTAAAGCACTCCCAACATTGAATTGCAAACTGGCCTAATTTTGTTTAGTATTTTTATGATTGTACAATTATTTCTTAATTAGCATTCTTCTTGAATGATATTGTTTGGACAGAATGGGCCTACTACTTTTAACAGCGCTAGTCAAATGTTTGTGAACCCTTCATATGTGCAACCTCAATCTAATCTTGATGACAAAGGACCCTCAAATTTGCAAGTTCCACCTAAGAGCAATGAAAATCATGGTGTGCCTCCAATCTTTCACGAGCACAACTTTAGACAATCTTCTAGTTCTCAAACAAATAGTGGTGCCAATAAGACAAATATGTCTGCCTCTTTTCGTCCAGAGTCTATGCCTACAGGTATGTGAATCATTCATTGACTGATCGTGTTTGAATTTGTATTTTAGTCTTTAGTTTTTGTTATAATGATTGTCATCTGCTCTATCTTATAGGATCTGATACTGAAAGGATGGAATTTAGGCATTCATATTCCGGAGATGGGAATTCTTCCTCTATGGGTAGGCAAAATTGGAATATGAACTTCAAGGATGCTGCTTCTGCCGCTCGGGCAGCTGCTGAATCTGCAGAAAGAGCGAGTATGGCTGCCAGAGCTGCTGCAGAACTTTCGAGCCGTGAGAATACCACCCAGCAGTACTCGACTGAATCACGAAGAGACGAGGAGCCGATCAGATATGCAAACTCGACATTGCAAAGTGAACATCACGCTAAAGGTCCGATAGATATTGTTCATGGAAGAAATTCTTGGATGGATTATGAACAAATCAACAGCAATCAGCAGGATGATGTTGCAGGAATTGCTGAAAATATTCATGGGGACACTCTGAAGAGTACCAATAAATCTAGTCGGTCAGCTTCCATGAAGTCCGGTGCTACTTCTGCTGATGGATCGGCGTTTGTGAATAATCTCCAAATGGCTGATAGATATTCTCAGAAGAACTCGTCTGAATTAGGGCAGAGGGACAATTTAAGTGAAGTTGGTTTAAGGAAACAGTCTAGCCAATCTGAGGTAGATTATGCAAGCAAATTACAAGGTCTGGATTCTAAGAGTGTTGATGATTTTGAAGAAGCAAGAATCAGAAAGCAACCTAGCCATGCTTCCTCTCATTCTCGTTCTCATTCTCGTTCAAGCACTTTTAGTGATGATCATGATGTATCAAATTACGACGGCCCGAGTTTAGGGAGAGATCTTGATGAGAACCCTTTTGCTGTTGACAATGAGGGAATGATCCAAAGAAACTCTAATAAAACAAGTACTCCTGAAAATGCTTCTGTTTTCTATGATGATTATGTTTCAGATCAGGATGAGTTCAAGATTGATCTACAAGGTCAGCACAAGGGACGTGAATATACGGAATTTTCATCCCATAGTGGAAATACTCCTACTCATATGTTTTCAAATTCAAATGCTTGGAGTGAGAAGCAAAATATTGACGAGTCACCAGGAATATCTATTTCACGATCCCACTTCTCCGTGGAGCACCAATCTGATCCAGTATTTTCTGAGAGTTTGACAAGTTCTACAGTTCCTTCTCAACCCGATGAGATGTTGCCTGCAACTTTTGATGATTATGATGTTCCAGTTTCAGAAGGTGAAGATGAGTTGGACAGGTC
>SKCR01043426.1:0-76044 GCA_019454045.1 Zanthoxylum bungeanum | reverse complement strand
TATACAATTTTCCGTCAATAAGCGTGTAAGGTCCAAACCTTCCGAGACAGAGTCCCAGCAATGGGTGTTTGATTCAGTGAATAAGCCTCCAAGGGGCATAAGCACACAAATTACAGTCTATTGATTACAAAGCTACGAAACTAAAATAAAATGCTCATTAAGAGTTCATTTTTTTTTGTTCTTCCAACACTTGGGTCTTTTATAATGAAGAGCCTTGTCAACTGTTTGGGTGGTTTAGCTTCCTTTCCCACGTTTCACGTTGGCACGTAACTGCTGAATCATGCACTAACTTGCTGAGTCGTGTGTGATAACTGCCATAATGTGGAGAGTTGCTATATCGTGGGGGTTAATGCAACGTGTTTGTTCGCACTCGCACGATATTCGTCTTGATCGCATTTCCCTTTGTCGTTCTTCGTCTGCTTTTCTTTGGTCATCCTAATTACTGTTCGTCTTTTGGCACGTCCTTTCTTTTCGCCCCTCATTGACTAGTTCGTCCTAGGGTGATTTTCTTCACTAACAATTGTCCCCCAAATTCGCCTTGATTGATTTGAGCAATGGAATTGAGGCGAATTTCTTAACTTGGGTAGGGCTAGGATGATCGGCCTTATTATTAACTTGGCTTCGGCTTACTGATCCTCGCCCTGCATCTAATTATCATTTGCGTGTATCGACGACCGTCCTTTACATTCCCCTATGTGAATCCATCATTTCCTCAATGAATGTGCGATCTTCCCAACACGTCTTATCGAAAGGTCATCATGGTGCCAATTAATGTGTCGTTTTTCTCGTCATTCCAACGTCAAATCATGTCAAACGTCGCCCTTTTCGTTTCCGCTCTTTTTCTTTCCCCGCTGGTGGACTAAAAAGCCCAAGAAATTCCATAGGCCTCTAGCTCCTTGCTGATGTAAGTGATGCGTCTGTCGTCCTCACTTCTCAGGTTTACCTCGTCCATAACGTCTTGCACCCTTGTAATGTTTGCCTTATGTCGCCCATTCAGAGCGTATTCTTCTTCCTCCTTTGGTCGTTCGTCATGCCTCTCTTATTCCGTCTTCCGTCTGATGTGTTAATAATTTTTCTCTCAAGGCCGAAATCGCGGCCTGAGGCTCGGCTTCAACTTCCTGCTCTGTTACATAGGCCATTAAGCTGGCCCTAATGGCCGCCAGTGCGACTTGTTCTTTACTTTGTTCGCTCTTCTCCATTTGAATGGCTGGTTTCATGGCCATGCGTTGGCCCTCCGAAGGCCACTATAGTTGGCCTCGTTTGTGCGAACAAGTCATTTAGCATATCCGCGATGTATGGCTCGTCGTTTTTGGCCACTATGGTCGAATCCCCTGCTTCATTCAGTACTCTAGCTGGCCCGTAATTTCCTTCATACATGAAATATTCGGCCGAATTTATCTCTGCTGTGAAGGGCCTATTGTCGGCGTGTACTACTTCTACTTCATCTTTCTGATTCCAAAAAACCAGACATTGATGAAAGGATGAAGGAATGCATCGGCTGCCGTGGATCCAATCTCGTCCCAAGAGCATGTTTACGTGGTTGGTCCGTCTATAACAAAAAAATACTACTGTCCTAGTAGTGCTTCCCACCTGTAAGTCTAGTGGGACAACTCCTTTGGCTGTCGTTGCCCCTTCATTGAAACTTGTAAGCACCACTTCCGTAGGGATGAGATCGTCCTCCGACTTTGCTAATCGTCCCAGCATCCTAACTGGGATGGCGTTGATGGCCGCTCCATTGTCGATTAACACCTTAGTGATGAGTATTCCGTTTGCCTTTGCTTTTAGATAAAGCGGTCGTAGATGCTTTGTCATTTGTCGTGGTGGTTTTGGAAACGTTACCTTCTCTGACATTCCTATTTCCATTGTTTGATCACCACTTGTATTTACTTGAGGTGGCTCCTCCTCCTCCCCCCATCCGGAAGCTGACAACGTGATTGGCCTGTCACGGGAGGCATTACTGGTTAACATCCTCTGTTTTTATGCTATGGTCACGACCCGTTTTATTATGGGCTTTCCGTACAACACGAGGTATAGAGATCGCCCCAAGTCATCTTCTAATGTTCCCACCGCAGGATTTTCGACTTCGTACAATTCTCTGAGAAGCCAATTTTGTGTTGTCCCCCTTCTTCGTGCTTCGATTCTGATATCTATTTCTTTCTCTATATCGGTCAGTTCCTCGTCCGAGGTCTCTCTGTCAGTTATCGCGAGTGTTGCGAATTCTATCTCGTCGCCATCGTAAACATCTTCACTCCTCCCAGAGGTCTCATTATTTCCCCTTTGAACCTTTCAGATTAGCCAAAACCGGAGGCATGCTGCTAAACTGAATAACAATGGGGGGCTCTTCGTCATTTGTCTCATCCCGTTTTGGTCGGTCGAATTTGGTACGCTCTTTACATCCTGTATCGATCTCTTCTCTACCACCACCATCATTGACCCTCGCATTCGGATTTTTCCTCGCATGAGTATTGATTGGAAGACTATGGTCAGTGGTAACTTTCACTTCACCTTGCTGGCGCATCATACATCCATAATTTCTTTGGTGTCGTCTCAATTGTGTCCTTGTCATTTCATCTACATGAGGATAGTTCTTCCCTGGCCGATGGTATGAATATGGCCGATGGTACGAATGCCATACGTTGGGCCGATGAATTTTCGGCCTAAACGTCCTTATATTTTGGACGAAGTTCGAATGTTCTCCATAAAACCTTGGTGCGAAGGTTCTTGGCTGCCATGCTACTGGTTCCTTTTTTACTGGCCTCTCACATGTATCTTCCATCTCTTTCATCCACTCTATACTGTTTTTGCAACGTGCACATAAATTTTACGGAACCCTTCTTTCTTGGGAAGCTTCGATCCTTTCAAGAGCACTTGGACGATGACCGTCATGATCTTCATCTAGAACCAGCTTGAACTTTGGCAAATTCATTTTGGTGAGGTCAGAGTTGATCATATACAATTCCAATGGCTTTGGAAAGGGGTTGTCATCCACTGCCATCTTTTTCTCGAACGTTATTCGTCCAGATTCTATGACGTCCTGTAAAACATTCCGAAAAACAAGGCAATTGTTAGTTGAATGAGACCATGTATTATGCCACTTATAGTACTTTTTGTCACCGATTTGTTCGGGGCTTGGCAATTTGTGGCGGTCACTCAACCTAATTTGCTTATCTTTATATAATTGATAAAATATGGCGTCGACTTTCGAGATGTCAAAAGAGAAATTCCTACTCTTTTTGTCATTCTCTACTTTGGCCTGGGGTTCAGCCCACGTCTTGTAGACGTATGGCTTCCCTTTAACTAGCTCGGCCAAACATAAGTCAGCCGATTCGACATCCACTTTGCCTATTTCATAACTAGGATTCTTGTAATAGGTTCCCTTGCTAGAATTCTTCATTTGTTCTTCCTCCCTCAATAACCGTTCATATCGCACCACACTAGTGGTGAGTTGGGGGAGGTCACATAATTCTCGATCTTGAATTTTTTTTAGATCGAAACTGAGACAGCTTTGAGCGATTCTCACAAACTTCCTTTATGGTAAAGGCACGTAGCATCGGCCTCGAGCCGCTTTGAACCTTTGTAAGAACGTTTCGGCCCATTCTCCTGGAAGCTGCCTCAAATTTGCCAAATCGGCCAAGACCACTTCAGATTCGGCCTTATAGAATTGTGCATGGAACAACTGTTCCATTTTGTGATAATTTTCCACCGAATTAGGCGGCAGACTGACATACCAGGAAAAAGCTACTCCTGACAACGAGCCGTGAAATAATCTTAACTTATGAAAATCATTCATCTCCCCACACTGAAGGGTAAATCGCCCTATGTGTTCTATTGTAGAAACTTCTCCATGTTGGGTTTTCTAGGTCAAACCAAGATCAAATTAAGCAATGAAATGTGTGAATACAACAAAGTAAGAATGCGGAAAATACTCACTTTGATCGGATTTTGGATGTGTTGAACACAAAAATTCCGCTCCTTGAGTTTCGGCCAAGCCCTCCTTATGTTGATCTTCAACCTCCAAGCTTTGAGTGTTGATTCCAAGCTCAAGGATTGGTTTCCCTATCACGTTTGTAAGACTCATTGGATGTGCTAGCATTCATGATTTTTTTAATCAAAAATCAAAGAGAATGAACCCTAGGTTCACGCCCAACTTGAGAGAAAAAGAGAAGGCCATTCGGCCATGGTGAGAAAAGAGATAGAGACTGAAATATTGTGGGTTGTG
This sequence comes from Zanthoxylum bungeanum, assembly GCA_019454045.1. Classification (NCBI taxonomy): domain Eukaryota; kingdom Viridiplantae; phylum Streptophyta; class Magnoliopsida; order Sapindales; family Rutaceae; genus Zanthoxylum; species Zanthoxylum bungeanum. Next base: position 71,825 of record SKCR01043426.1, on the reverse strand, counting down.
TAAACAAATTACCAAATTGAAAGTCATATACCAAAAAATAAGAAAATGGTAAAATGTCTTTCAATCCATCACACTTGTGTGTTTCACAAGTTTCCAACAACCCAACCACTTCCATCAACCAAAAGTAGATGAGATGGACTAGGTGATGTGACTTGTGTGGGCCCCACTTGATTCAAAATCTGAGTGGGTCCGCAACACATCCCGAGCTCGGGTTCGCTAATTCCAAATTAACGAATTTTTCGTTGTGACGTAATTAAATCAAATTTAATTAAATAATTATGCCTAGTAAAATTACTATTCACGTCGCTAGCGAATTAATTCTAAATTAATTCGTTTGCCTGAATTAAAATCTAATTTTAATTCCGCGTCGAAATCTAATTTCGTTTAATATATCGAATATATTATTTTATCGATTAATTCCAAATTAATCGCTCTCTATTTAAATAATATTTTATCCCAAATAAAATTTCTCCGTAATTAATCCTAGATTAATTTTCTCTCTTATAATTAATCCCATATTAATTATGTCCGAGTCATACGTCATCGGTGAATCTTCGGGAAGCGACCCATGAGATCCCTGGATATGTTGTTAGTAAATCCGGTCGTCGGACTATCCGAACACGTACGTACCTAGTACTACATTTTTACCGATTTACAAGACATGGTTGGCTTATAGCAAAACACCGTGCCTACCCAATTCTCCAGAATATTCTTAATGAAATATATAATCTGTATCAGGCGTAGTATACGTAGTATCGCATATTACGATCCAGTATCGGATGTCACATGCTAGGTTTGGGGCTGGAATTGTGTCTGCCCTGTACGAAGCATATATCAGATCTCTGGTAACTAGTCTCTATAATCGGATAAACATGACCTAGTCATATTATCCCGATGACTGCAGTACATAAGAGTACTAGTTTCGTATCCTACGTGATCATCATCTCCATATGACTGGAGTGATACTTCCATCTTGACATCACACCCAATACACTACGATTCTCAATATACCCAGAAGAGGCGTACACAGAACTAATTAAAGCCCCGGACGACCAAAATCAAAGTATATTGATTGTCGCAAGTATTAGCGATGCAAGTCTCAGGTTAAGACCAAATACACCTAGCCTGATTCGGACTCCCATAGACACATAGTAATACTACCAATGGGATTCCGAGGGGTCTATCCAGAGCGAAGCTGTTTCCGTACCATCGGTAAACAAAACCTCCTATTACACTTGCATAAGTATCCAATACTTAAATATATGAGAATTATGCCGTTATGCTCCCACAATGCGCATAAGTGCAATACTAGTCTATTCTGCATTATCGATGTCCAATCTCGATAATACTACGACTAGAGATATTTTAGTGATTAAACCTTAGTGGATTAATAATGTCTCATATCTTATTAATCCGGAACTAATCATATGGACTTTTATCATTTATGTATCTTGGTAATCCAATTATAAATGATAAAAGAGCAATTTCCTTTGTCACATAGTTAATTTGTACAACAACACCATGTTCTGTACAAATAGTGATGCTATGAGTCATAATTGTCCAACACTCCAGACCCTGTAAACAGAGAAAACTATGGTATTTTATAGTTCTTAGGCCACGAATACGCTACATCAATCCAATCTGAATACAGTTTTTGATATCTTGGCCGAATCGACGTCACCCATAAACTGAATTGATTATGAAGAATCTCGGTCATTTGTTCTCTTAACATATCATTGCCGTTAAATGACATCGCTACAGGTGGTGGCTGTGGTCCTCTCACAAATGGGACATGGTTGTGACCTTGCCCTTGTGAACCTTGGGGCAACACTACTTCATGTTGTACTATATTTGGCCCTAAGTGTGGGCCATTGCCTCCATGACTTATTCCCCCTCTAGGTATCATAGGGGCAGTAATCCCTTGTAGAGGACCATTGCTAGGACCAGCCTCCTGACTGCTCGGCGCAGGAGGAGATGTAGTCCATGGTGGGGCTTTCCCCCCGTTCACACATTTGGCCATCAACTCATTCAATGAGCTCAGATGTTTGGCCATATTTTCGTAATGCGAGTTCTTAGCCGAAGTGAACTTATCTATGATGTGAGCGTTTTGAAGCCTAACCCGTTCGACAACATCCTGGGTGAACTCGCCGAACAAGGCGCGAACTGCGTTAGAGCTGAACTCTCGCATAGTGTCATATCAACTTGCTTATGCTACACCCTCGAAATGGCATACTACAGCTGGAACGTGGGGCTGGTTGGTTTGCTCCAGTCCCCCTTCCTCTGTACTCGAGCCAGTTTGAGTATTTCTTTTCGGAGGCATCTTCACTTCTTACACCAAGTCTCCCACTGTGGTCGCCAAAGGGAAGAACAACCAAGTGCTCTATGTGAAATGATTATTTCTATCAATATGATCTTAATTAAATTGAGAGATTTTTTATTTGTAAATCACTTTTCTTAGTTATTTCATTGTAATGTATAACGGTGGCCACACTTTATATATAATATTAGTGTAAACAAGTATAATTTTTATTTGTAGAGTTTGAACAAAAAAGTTTTTAATTGTTTAATTATCAATAAATTTTTATTAGAAGTATTAAAATTATTTTTCTTTTTATAAGTTTAATGAAGATCTATGCCTTTTCTTTTATATATATAATATATATATATATATATATATATATATATATATATATATATATATATATATATATATATGTGTGTGTATATACATATTGTGAGATCAATTATGACTCTTGGGCTGTTGATGAATTTCTCCTAGCTCTAATTAAACTTAGTTGAGCTGTTTGTCCATATGATGTTCTCGAGTCTTCTTTTGATGATAATTATTTTGACAATGAGATAAAGTGTCTTGCAAGTTAACACTACAACACTCAAATCAATCTTTTGTTTTAATGAAAGTGATTGAAATTTGTTTCAAATCACTTCTTCCTTAATATACTCATTTCTCTCTTTTTTGGGATGTTCTCTAATCATTTTATTTTCTTGTATTTATACTTTTTTTCACTTATGAATTGATCGTTAATTTTCTTTTGACATGTTGGTGTCTTGTTGTATCAACATTAGATGCATGTTGAATATATATCATTGATTGCACTTGCATGTTAGTTTAAGTGGGAAATGATTATGATATTAATCCCACATGTCATTCTTCATCCTTGAATGTTATGTTAAGTGAAATATGATTATATATTTAAATCCATTACTTAAAGTATTTCAAAATTTTGTAATTCATTCGGGAATCTTGTGAGTAATTGCTCCTTAATGAATTTATTTCGGAACTCGTTCACTTCAGAAGATTGTTATCATGGACCTCCATAATGAACTTCCTCAGGAGTAAATTGTCCCCAAAGTGAGTTCCCTAGGGGGTGATAGTCATCAATCACATATTTTTCTAGATTTGATGTTCTTTCTCCGGAGTTAAAGCATTCCGGAAGTTTATTATACTGTGCCGTCACATGACACATCTTTTGACATTAATGGGCGTTTTACTATGAGAATTATATAAGGAAAGAAATATCTTCCATAAACATAGAAGACAAACTCCATGATCTTAGCACTGTAAATGCATTCCGATATATAATTACTCATTCATTGTAATCATTACGAGTATATTTAGGAATTTGCTTTTATAGTACTTACCAAACATACTTCTATCACATTTTAGAATTCATATATAAATTCAAATGAATCCTTCAATAAAAAGTGTGTTAAGCATTACCAAAGTTGTGTGTGTTTATATATGGTATCATATTTTCTTCCTCTCTAAAAAGAATGATTATGTGTCTTTTTTTTTCCCCTTTTCCTTCACTATGGCCATGGCTAGGCATGCACACGGTTTGATTACGTTTCAAAACCGTAACCGAATCGTGCAGTTGACGGTTCGACATTGGCCGAACATCAACCAAACCGTAGACCAACGGGTCGGTTACGATTTTGGCCAAAGCCAAACTGCAACCGAACCTCAAATCGGTCGAACCGTATTGTTCAGTTCGATTTAAGGTTTGATCGGTTGCGGTTTTGGTCAAAGCCGAACCACAACCGAACCTTAAATCGGCCGAACCATAACCAAACCTTAAATCGACCGAACCGTGCCGTTCGATTCAGTTTAAGGTTTGAAACTTTTTTAAATAAATTAAATTAAATTTTTTTATAAAAATAATAAAAAATTAAAGATTTACAAAAGAGTAAATAAATAAATTTAAATTATTATCAATATAATAAAAAAATCAAAGATTTACTAAAGAGTAAAACTAAAAGTAGACATTGAAAATTTATTTATTGTTTTGAAAAAAAGAGCTTGCACTTACATAAGCTGCCTACATATCCTCTTGGGGGTAGAGGAATCAAAGCTCACGTAGTTCTGACACATTTTATTTGTAATAATTTACCCCATTAACATTTTATTCATCGTCATCCGGGGAAGGCGGTCTGGTTCTTGAGCCTTCTGTTCCAGTTGTGTCTGTGTTATCACACAAATCTTCAAAAGTTTTCGACTGATTTTATTGTTCACGATGTTCTGCCCTACACCAATTGTCAAGACACGTTTGAGCTTCTAACGTCTCTGGTTTCAACCTTGATCTTCTGTCATCAAGAATATTATGGCCCATACTAAATGCCTACTCTAACATTGTTAAGATCATCAAATTCGTTGTTAGGATCATCAAAAATATTGTTAGGATGATCAAAAACATCATCAAATTCGTTGTTATTATTATTAGGTTCAGCTAATACCCCAACAATGTCAAGACTTGTAAGGAGAAAAATATTTGAAGTTGGATAATAAACACCACTTAAAATATTCATAACATCATTAAAAACTTTTAAAATCTCTAAAATTTATAAACAAACTTCCCAATGACTGGGATATAAAACTACATCATATCGATAGTGAACAACAAATGAACATAATAAATCCTTATATTCAAAACTTTCATTTAGTAAAAAATAAGTAGAACTCCAACGAGTTGGAATATCACAGTCGAATTTTTTCTACCTAACATCATTTTACTTATAAAAAGTACAATATTCTCTTCTAATTTTAGAATACGACCAAATTAAATTAATTATTTTTTTAATAGGTGTAATATGAGAGTTTAAAGATTTCAAACCATATTGTACACATAAATTCAAAATATGACATGTACATCGAACATGAAAAAATTTACCTCCCAAATTTGGTTGGCAAATAGCTTTAAGTTCATTAATTGATGCAGTATTAGCCGATGCATTATCAAATCCAATAGTTAATTTTTTTTACACTAATCATTACATAAATATTATGTGCAGTGTGTGCATCATTAAAAAACCCGAAATGCAAGAGAACTACTCTTCTCCTTACTCTTATAGGTATTCTTTTTTGAATAAACCATGAATCATCAATCCAGTGACATGTCACACCCATGTATGAATGTGACTACCAATGGTCACTCCATATGTCACTTCAAATTGAAACAAGAAATTTAAATTTAAAAAATATTCCTTTAAATTATTTTGACCTTTTGCATATAATTCCATCATTTTTCTTTTACATGTCATCCTAATAAGTTTACATGCAACAAAATTTAAATTTTCATGTATTAAATCATTAAAAGATACTTTTTCACCAAAAATAAGCTAAATGTTCAATGATAATAAATTTAATTAGATTATATTTCCATTGAGATTAATTAAATTTACTTATTTCTTTTTTTTTACGCAAATAAGGACTCCGGGACTTCTCTATATAAACCAAGCTCATCTAAAACCCTAAGAAGAGAGAAAAATTGAGGGAGAACACACAACAAAGAGCCACAAACATAATTTCGAGAGAGAAGGATGAAGAACTTCAACCCGACACGACGTCTCTCCGATCTATCAATGCTATATCTCTATTTTACATGGAGAAGTAATCTCATAGGCAAAGCTAAGAATGAACTCTTGTATTTAAGTTTCTATGTTCATGTTGTTGATTCCTAAGTACTTTTTAACGTTTAATACAATTGATGGTTGTTATTCTTTATTATCTTTCGATTTATAATCCAGAGATTGTGTTTTACCAACTTGCATATAGAAATAGTCATGCTTCTTCTATGTGTGATTGGGGAACCCAGTTGTGACTGGTAAAGTTATTTTATGAGTTGGTCTTCTGCTGCAGTATTGCCTGAGGGTATATTGTCGACGTTAGATAGGTCATAATGATAACTTTGTGTGCTGTTAACATAGAGAAAATAATTCATCGATTACCTTAGAATTAATATGTTTGGAATTGAATATCTTCCGATTGTTGGTTTAAGATGTGACACCTTCAATTGAGTAATAAAAGGTCCAATAGTTGAATATAATAACTTGATACAAGAGGGATTCCTGACGTTTTGCTGCTTTTCTCTATTGATATTTCCTGCATACTTTTCATAATCTTTACTTTACATTATCAATTCAATCTTCTATTTAATTAAGTTACTGCTAACGTTTTTGTTTAAGTACATTAGTTCCTGTAACCATCTCTCTGAGGAATCGACACCCCAACTATAATGCGATAACCGCATATACTTTTTGGGCATAATCAAATTTTGGCGCCGTTGCCGGGGAGATGATTTACAAGCAAAAGGAGCAGGTTTACTTTGTCAACAACAAAAGCGGTAACTTTGTTCCACCTTTAATTTTTTATTATTTATTTATTATTTTATTTTAGTTTTAATTTTAGTTTTGATTTTATTTATTTAATTATTTATTTTTAGTTTATTCCTTTATTCTGTCCTTGTTTTACTCGTGTTTAATTGCATGCCTAGACGTAGGGATATGTTTAGTAGATTTGTTAGGATTGAAGAAGAAAACTCAGATTTAGAAAGTTTATTTGACAATCTTTTTACCACACCATCTACATCTAGCACACATACTATGAGTTGGTACGATAGACCACCTATTAGGACTCTGGAGGAGTACCTCCATCCCACTCGCACAGTTACACCATCATGCATAATGTTTCCTCCTAATGCACTACATATAGATTTTAAACCTGGAATGATACAGTATCTCCCAACCTTTCATGGTTTGGAGAACGAGAACCCTTATGTGCACATTAGAGAATTTGAAGACGTTGTAAAAACTTTCTATGATCGGTTTGGGACTACAAACACAATTAGACTTAAGTTCTCCCCCTTTGCCCTTAAGGATAGAGCTAAAAGTGTTGGTTTCTATTAAGGTCCCAAGATCAATTATAAGCATGAATCAAATGTGAATAACAATCGAAGAAGTTGCGGAATACTCACATCGATCGGTTGAGCGACGCTGAGACATTAAAAACGAAATTCTGCCTCCTTCACTGCATTCAGCTGTGAGCAGATTTGCTCACTGGTTTGGCCTTCGTTTGGGTCCTTCGTCAAGCTCCGAGCTTCGTCGAACGGTTCCCGGCTCATTGGTGGACCTCCCTATCACCTTCACATGTCTCGTAAGTGTGCTAGCACTTGAGATTTTGCCACAAAATCCCACTCTTTGCTTCCCTATCTGCTCGGCAAAAAACAGAAGAAAACCCACTGGTTTGGGAGTGAGAAGAGGGAGAAAAAGAGAGAAGGAGAGAAGTTGTGTAAGTTGTTCATTTGATTTCCAAAATCCAAAATAAACATATACCAAATTTGTGTATTTGCTTTCTAAAAGTCAACACAACTTTTGGCTCCAAAATAGCATTAAATGCTAGCCAACAACTTCCATCAATCAATCCATCAATCAATCAAAATCAAGTGACAAGTGGTCACATCACTCAAAGTGACATTTGATTTGACGCTTGATGCGACTAATTATTTGACGTGCCGCACTCGAATTCGAAATGCGAATGCGCTCACAAATAATCTCGGGCTCGGGTTCGCTAATTCCAAATTAACGAAGAATAGTGAGTCTGCGCCATACATAAGTTATATCTTTCTTCCTCCTACGCTACGCCCCGCCTGACGACTGCTACTTTTTTTGATGAATTCGGCGTAACGACTGCTGATGCGGAGGCCTCCTTTATGTATCAAGCGCTACGCACCTTGGGCTCATCTCGTGCAAATGGATGGGCAATTCAATGTTAAACGTAGATATTCATTCCGCCGGAATTATTAACCCTTTGAGAATCGTCTGCTACCGTATTCTGTTGCGTCGTAATTAAATGATTACGCCTAGCGAAGCCACTATTCACGTCGCTAACGAATTAATTCTAAATTAATTCGTTCGCCGACCGAATAAAATCTAATTTTAATTCCACGTCGAAATCCAATTTCGTTTAATATATCAAATATATTAATTAATCGATTAATTCCAAATTAATCGTTATCTCTCTTTTATGATATTTTATCCCAGATAAAATATCTCCGTAATTAATCCCAGATTAATTTTCTCTCTCTTCTAATTAATCCCAGATTAATTTAGAGTGCGAGTTATATGTCATCGGTGAATCTTTGGGAAGCGACCCATGGGATCCCCGGAAATGTTGGCTGTAGTAAATTCGGTCGTCGGACTATCCGAACACGTAAGTACCTCGTACTACGTTTATACCGAATTACAAGACAAGGTTGGCCTCTAGCAAAGCGCCATGCCTCCCCAATTCTCCAGAAACATCCTTACAGGAATAAAAGATCTGTATCAAGCGTAGTATACCGTAGTATTGCGTATTTCTGTCCAGTATCGGATGATCACGTGCTAGGCCTGTGGTGGTGGAATTGTGTCTGCCCCGTACGAAACACATGTCGAATGTTTGGCGACTAGTCTCTATAATCGGATATACATGACCTAGTCATAATATCTCGATAGCTGTGCAGTATTTAAGAGAACCAGTCCCGTATCCTACGTGACCATCATCTCCAAATGACTGGAGTGACACTTCCGTCTTGACATCACACCCAACACACTACGATTCTCGATATACCCAGAATCGGCGTACACAGAAACCGGTTAAAGCCCTGGACGACCTCAACCAAAGTATATTGATTGTGGTATGTATTAGCGGTGAAAGTCTCAGGTTAAGACCAAATACACCTACCCTGATTTCAGACTTCCATAGACACATAGTCATACTACCAATGGAATTCCGATGGGGTCTTATCCAGAGCGAAGCTGTTTCCCGTACCATCGGTAAAACACAACCTCCTATTACACTTGCATGAGTATCCTATACCCAAATATATGAGAACTATGCCGTTGTGCCCTCACAACGCGCACAAGTGTAATACTAGTCTTTTACATATTTATCGATGTCCAATCTCGATAATACTCTGACTAGGGATATTTAATGATTTATCCTTCGTGGACTTATACTGTCTCATATCATTCTCCGTCCAGGAACAAATCACAAGGACCTCTCATCATTTATATATCTAGGTGATCTAATCACAAATGATAAGAGTGCAATCTCCTTTGTCATATAGTTAATTTGTACAACAACACCATGATCTGTATAAATAGTGACGCTATGGGTCATAATTGTCCAACAATCTCCCACTTGGCCTATAGCCAGTCACTCGAGTGCTTGACACCCGAACTATGTACGGTTGGCTCAAATTGCTAAGAAAAGGTTTTCGTCAGCGGATTTACATGATTATCGTCTGATGCGATTTATACGATCATCACATCGCCACGATGTATGATCCGAACGAATCAGATGAATATCGAAGTATGTATCTGGATCGTTGATGAGACCATTAATTCTTTAGCCTATGCTGACGCCTAGCTCAGCTGCTAACAGAACTATATCTAATCTAATTAGATTTTATATCGACCCAGAAGGCTTCTATTGCCGCCTCAGCTGCAGCAATAAACCGCATTTGTTGTTTATTCGGTAACAGTATCTTGCTTGAAAGATTTCCAGCTCACTGTACCGTTATTCAAATTGTATAGTACCGTTTGTGACTTATAGTCATTTTATCGGTTTAGGAAACTTGCTACAGTGACCCTAGTCACTTCAAGTTCTCCTTCTCCATAGACTAAGATATCATCCTTAGTTCTCTAAGATACTAACGGATGCTTTAACATCAATCGAGTGACTATCACTTGGATTGGCCTGTTTGTGAATCCATATGCTCAAAGCGTATGAGACACCAGCTCGCGTACATTTTTCAATGTACGATTTCTCGGAGAGTTTTCTCGAAAGCCAAGCTTTCACCGATAGTTTTTATGGGAATATCATTTCTAAGAAATGACATATTATCATTATTTATTTAGGACATCCACTGTCAGTGCGCTCCCACTAACCCTCTTATATACACAAGAATCATTTCATTTTGAATTAAATCATAAACTATTATGATTACATCAAAACGAAAATTCCAAGAACCTAATGCTTGCTTCAATCCAAACATGGATCGAATAACCCGCAAACCTTGTTTGCTAGTTTTGGTACGACAAAACCGATAAGATGTTGTAAACATCCTTCAAAAGGTTTCCTTTTCAGGAAAGCGATTTTCCCGTAAAGCTGCCATATTTCATACATGAAACATGCAGCATTAGCAAGCATTATCCATGTATGTCTTCCTTGAAGACTTATAGTACCAATAGGCACAATGCCTTGCGGTACATCAACTAGTATCCAAACTTGGTTGATATACATGGAATCCAATTCGGACTCATGACACTTTGTCATAATAGGGAGTCGATACCTTGTATCAATTCCTCATACGTAGTTAGTTGGTATACCTCAAAAGATAGACATCTTTATGAGGTGAGATCAGAAACCCATATCCCATGTTGTTTTCTGACTCTCTCCGACATACGCGGTTTTTGTGTATACAAAGATTAATGGTATAGTTTCATCCTTGATAAACTATTTTGTGTTCCATTAGGATTCGATGCCTAAAATAATATTACTCCAATTTTCATCGAGTTTTACTATCCTCCCACTTACCACTGCATATCGGTATTCCTCTCAGGAAAACCGCATGGTGAGCAACAATCTAATTGTTCTCAAGTGAGTTGTATAAGTACAATACTTTGGTATCCCTAGTATAACCTACAATTGGCACTTATCCAATTTGGGTTTTAGTTTGGTATCACCCAAACGTATGCCCATCATGCCCAAATACTCAGGAATGTGAAACCTGGTTTCCTTCCTGTTCATATCTAATATGATGTCTGTCAAACAGATTATTATGGAACCTTATTCTAAATAAGTTCTTGCACTGTTTATGCTTATCCGTTGAATGAAATGGTAGCTCAGAGCGACTCATGATTAACCTAATTATGTCCAACAAAATTCGGTTACTCAGTTCGGACACACCGTCACTTTGACGTGTTCCGGGAGGAGTCCTCATTTGAAAGAATACTTTACTCTTTCAAGTATATTAGAAACTTATTGCTTAAGTATTTTCCATTACGGTCTTACCGTGACGGTTTAATACTTCAGCCGATCTGTTTGTCTGTTTCGTGTCGAAACTTAAAAGTTTCCGATTTGTGTTTCTTCAAAAGAAACACATAACCATAACCTGATGCAACATCCGTAAGGTCACGAAATATTCATATCCACCTCTAGCCTAGCTAGACATGGGCCCACATGCTTCACTATGAACTATGGCTAACAGGTCGGTGGCATTTACACTTTTATCAAGTAAAGGTGTTTTAGGCACTTTGCCCAATAAACTAGATTCGTAGACTTTATTTGATTGGGATCAAAACAGTCCTAGTACCCACTCTTCAAAAGTGTGGATATACGAGTTTGTTTAATTGTGTCCCCGACAACAATGCCACAATTAGTTTCTTCTGATCAAATCAGTTGAGCTATTTATTTGTCATATATATATTCGAGATTTGTTTATATTCAAAATATAAATTCTGTTATTCACATCTAATGTGTTTATCTCAATATCATCTTTATATAATGAAACACTTTAGTGTTCTAAAATATAAAGGTTCACCCGCAGCGGGTTAAACACTGATATAAAGATAATGTTTCTAGTCAAACTAGTTACATTATAACAGTTCCCTAATTTAAGTACACACCCGAGGGTAGTGCCTAAAATTAGGTATCTACGGTTAAAACAGCGACTTTCGTCCCATTTCCAATTCGCAGATAAATCTCAACTGAAGTCAGTATCCTGCTCACAGCAGATTCTGAAAATCAATATATATTTATGTATCACACTAAGTATTTAAAATCCAATTTTAATACTAGTAGTGAACATAATCTTGACAAACATATTTGAAGTTAGAGCCTTACTCGTCTTCAATTCCTTCATGTCTGCTTTGTCCAAACGGCAGTCACGCTTCCGCGATCCCGTTTGCCACATTTAGGCAGACATTTTGGGATATGTCTTTTATCTTCCCAGAAGACTATAATGAAGTTGCCTTTGCCAGTTTCAACACTCCAGAAGCCTTTGGCCAAGCCTTGGCCTTCTAGAATATCGAAGTAAAGTGCGCCTAGCGCTACTTGCCTTATTGCAAATTTTGACTTTATCTCCTTGAGAATAGTCATTAACCCTCCAAAAGTTAACTTTCGCAATTGAGTACTTCTTTAATCTAAAGATAGATTTATGAAGATCCTTCAATTTCAGTATCATACTTTAAGGATCTAATCCTTAGTTCTGATTCAGAAATTAAGGAGTCTACTGCGACAAGCTAATGGATTAAGCACTTAAGTTATCATTACATAATCTTCCAAAGATTATGCTCTACTATTTGCTTAACTCCGGGCTTAGGCATAATATTATTTTATCAAATAAAATAACTTATCATTTTCCAGGACCATCCTGAAATTTTATTCCAAATTTGAAAATTAAACCATTTAAATACATTTTCCCTAAGATTATGTATTAAACATCAATCTTTCAATTTAATCTTGATTTTAATAGTCCAACTATTTAATCAACGATATCGGTACCTTTTTAAATATAATGATTATTATAGTCCAACTATATTAATCAACTATAATTTAAATTGTTTGAATATAGTCCAACTATTTATTAAAACAACATTTAAATATTAGTCCAACTAACATTTAATATCTTTGACGAATGATATTTGTTTGAGCGCGTATGGCGAGTAATTGAACGAATATTGCAAAATCAATTCTTGCCTCCCACTATTTTCTGGCGAGCCTCTAACCCTCTATCGAGTACTCGGGAAACCGTGTTTCCTAGTGGGTTAGGATCCCGTTAAATATCACACAATCTTGACTTTGGCCAACAAATTGTATGATAATTAACTAGGTAGATCTCTAAGATCGATTGGATCCAATCCAATTCCTAGATCCGGTAGGGGGACATCCAAGTCCGAAACATATATCTTATATATGCCAATACATCCAATGTATTACCTAACATTTTTCCTCTGAATCAACTAAGCCTTGGCTTTGTCACAACAAACTTAGTGATCCCAGTCAAGCGCAACCCATTGACCATGGAAAGCTTCGTAATCAATGTCGATGGACAAGAAATGATCTTGACTTTAGCCAACAAACCACAACTTGGACAAGACACTGATATGGAACAAAGCCTTCGTGATTCAAACACATCTTCGACAAACAAAGGTCTTGACTTTGGCCAACAAACCATTGCCGTCTTAGATCTTGAGTAAGAATCACTCAATGGAAGGAAAGACGCTTAATATTATTTGAGGGTTTTTCGCGTGCAAATTGGCAACCAATTTATTATCTTTGTTAAGGTCTCATCATCATACACCCTTAAACATGCATTCTAAACACATAATAAAGCGCATATGAAAAAATAATAATGATATGCGGATGGATACTTTACACAATTGATCCTAGATCAAATCTCTCCCTTTCTCTCTCCCGCTAGCACAAGTATCACTTCTACCCGTTACACTACACTTCTAAAGAAACCTCATTACATTGAGGGGAATATGTGAGAAGAGAATACAAAGAAATGAGAGGTAATAAGGCTGGACACGCAGGTCCAATTAATAAATCGAATTTATTACAACAATTTCTAAAATTGTCCCACCCATCTAATATCCATCCGATATACATTATTCATGCATCGCAACCATGTATTCACATAAGCATGTTATCAATCAATCTAATCAAATTAATTAATCTGATAATTAGTGATCATCCAATGTTCAAACAACAATTGATTTTGTTCGAGTCAAACTCGTTTTGCGGATAAGTAAAGTACGAATTCTCGAATTAAATTAAACTACATCATTAAATCCAATTTAATATGCATTCAATTCTAATTCGCATATTTAATTATAAATTAAATATCACACTTTATTAATGAACTTTTACGACTTAAATTCTAAATTTAATCGCAACGGGTCTCAAAGCCCGATTAACGTCCAACGTCAATTTAATTAAAGTCCAATGGGCTTTTAATTAATTTCTTAAGGCGTGGACTTTTGGTCAACTCGGGTCAAACCGAAAACCAAAGTCCAATCGGGAGTTACCCCATAAGCCCATAAATTAATTTTGGCCCATTAGGCCCAATTAAACTTTAAAGTCCATTAAGTCGCATTTGGGCTTTATGGTGGCGGTTTTGGACCCAATTGGATCCAACCAATTTTGCCTAAACCCAACTTTGTACAACAAAGCCCAACAAGCCCAATTACAACATTAAAGCCCAAATCCAATTTCAAGGCCCAATTATAATTAAATCACAAAACCCAATTTCACAATTTAATTACCTAAAGTGCATTACACAATTAATTACCCAATTAACATTTCTAAAACATTAATTAACATAACTAATCATGCTCATTTTCATCATCACATGTCCAACACATTTTGATTAAAATCAAACCCAATTTACATGCTACAAGTCTCGGCTAATTTGGGGATTTTTCGTCCGATTCGAATTCAATCCAATTAATTCCACAATCGACAATAAATCACCATCCTAATTGATTCTAACTCATCCAATGAATTAAAATCAAAAAATTCCAAGACTAAATAGGGCTTTATCTCTCGGCAATTAGGGTTTATAATGCCAAATTACAAATCCAATCCAATCGAATCAAATTCAACATTAAATAAACATTCCCTAATGATTTCCAACACATCTAATGAATCAAAAATCAAAATCACCAAGTCATATTGTATGACCTAACATTCGGCCAACATCAAATTTGCGGGAAATTATTCCAAATCGATTTTCTTGAAATTGATCCAATCAAACTTCAATATTACATGTATTAAGCATACTCAAACATCCAATTTATTCAAATCATGCTCAAATACAAATTACCCAAATTTTAAGCCCTAAATTAATTCATGCTCAAACCTTGCTCTAGATGCCATTGTTGGTTTCTATTAAGGTCCCAAGATCAATTATAAGCATGAATCAAGTGTGAATAACAATCGAAGAAGTTGCGGAATACTCACATCGATCGGTTGAGCGACGCTGAGACATTAAAAACGAAATTCTGCCTCCTTCACTGCATTCAGCTGTGAGCAGATTTGCTCACTGGTTTGGCCTTCGTTTGGGTCCTTCGTCATGCTCCGAGCTTCGTCGAACGGTTCCCGGCTCATGGGTGGACTTCCCTATCACCTTCGCATGTCTCGTAAGTGTGCTAGCACTTCAGATTTTGCCACAAAATCCCACTTTTTGCTTCCCTATCTGCTCGGAAAAAAACAGAAGAAAACCCACTGGTTTGGGAGTGAGAAGAGGGAGAAAAAGAGAGAAGGAGAGAAGTTGTGTAAGTTGTTCATTTGATTTCCAAAATCCAAAATAAACATATACCAAATTTGTGTATTTGCTTTCTAAAAGTCAACACAACTTTTGGCTCCAAAATAGCATTAAATGCTAGCCAACAACTTCCATCAATCAATCCATCAATCAATCAAAATCAAGTGACAAGTGGTCACATCACTCAAAGTGACATTTGATTTGACGCTTGATGTGACTAATGATTTGACGCTTGATTTGACGTGCCGCACTCGAATTCGAAATGCGAATGCGCTCGCAAATAATCTCGGGCTCGGGTTCGCTAATTCCAAATTAATGAATATTCTGTTGCGTCGTAATTAAATGATTACGCCTAGCGAAGTCACTATTCACGTCGCTAACGAATTAATTCTAAATTAATTCGTTCGCCCGAATTAAAATCTAATTTTAATTCCGCGTCGAAATCCAATTTCGTTTAATATATCAAATATATTAATTAATTGATTAATTCCAAATTAATCGTTATCTCTCTTTAATGATATTTTATCCCAGATAAAATATCTCCGCAATTAATCCCAGATTAATTTTCTCTCTCTTCTAATTAATCCCAGATTAATTTAGAGTGCGAGTTATACGTCATCGGTGAATCTTTGGGAAGTGACCCATGAGATCCCCGGATATGTTGCTAGTAAATTCGGTCGTCGGACTATCCGAACACGTAAGTACCTCGTACTACGTTTATACCGAATTACAAGACAAGGTTGGCCTCTAGCAAAGCGCCATGCCTCCCCAATTCTCCAGAAACATCCTTACATGAATAAAAGATCTGTATCAAGCGTAGTATACCGTAGTATTGCGTATTTCTGTCCAGTATCGAATGATCAAGTGCTAGGCCTGGGGCTGGAATTGTGTCTGTCCCGTACGAAGCACATGTCGAATGTCTGGCGACTAGTCTCTATAATCGGATATACATGACCTAGTCATAATATCCCGATAGCTGCACATCATTTAAGAGAACCAGTCCCGTATCCTACGTGACCATCATCTCCAAATGACTGGAGTGACACTTCCATCTTGACATCACACCCAACACACTATGATTCTCGATATACCCAGAATCGGCGTACACAGAAACCGGTTAAAGCCCTGAACGACCTCAACCAAAGTATATTGATTTTCGTATGTATTAGCGGTGAAAGTCTCAGGTTAAGACCAAATACACCTACCCTGATTTCGGACTTCCATAGACACATATTTATACTACTAATGGAATTCCGAGGGGGTCTTATCCAGAGCGAAGCTGTTTCCCGTACCATCGGTAAAACACAACCTCCTATTACATTTGCATGAGTATCCTATACCCAAATATATGAGAACTATGCCGTTGTGCCCTCACAACGCGCACAAGTGTAATACTAGTCTTTTACGTATTTATCAATGTCCAATCTCGATAATACTCTGACTAGGGATATTTAATGATTTATCCTTCGTGGACTGATACTGTCTCATATCATTCTCCATCCAGGAACAAATCACAAGGACCTCTCATCATTTATATATCTAGGTGATCTAATCACAAATGATAAGAGTGCAATCTCCTTTGTCACATAGTTAATTTCTACAACAACACCATGATCTGTACAAATAGTGACGCTATGGGTCATTATTGTCCAACAAAAAGTTGGTTGTATTCTTTGAGACCTCGGTCAATAGGATCATGGGGCGAGATGACACATACATTCTTCAACAAATATTTCCCACACCATAAAATTAATGCCCTGCAAAGACAAATCTCTACCTTCTCTTAGAAAGACAGTGAAACTCTTTATCAAACGTGGGAGATGTTTAAAGAGATGTTAGCTAGTTGTCCTCACTATGGGTATGAGAGTTATCGTTTAGTAAGTTTTTTTTATGACGGTCTAACCCCTAGAGAGCGCCAATTTGTTGAGACAATGTGCAATGGTGAATTCATCCGAAAGGACCCTGATGAGGCATTATGGTACTTAAATGACCTAGTTGAGAAATCCCACACTTGGACTGGACCTAATGCCATGGATAGCACTGATAGGACACACCCCAACACTTCTAGCAGAGGCATACACCACTTTAGGGAAGATGATAGTTTCAAAGCACAAGTTGAGCTATTAACTAGGGATATAAGAGCGTTAAAAGCCAAAGATAGCAAGACTATGCATGCAATATCCCATTAGAATGACAATGGGTATGTTTTGTGTGTAAGGGAACCGACCATCTAGCCCAAGAGTGTCATGTATATGGTGAGATGAGGGGAACCTATGAAGAAAAATACAACACCTTAGGGATGTACAAGAAGCCTTATACACCGTATTCAGATACCTACAATCCTAGTTGGCGAAACAATCCCAATCTTAGTTGGAAATAGAAGCCCCCACATCCTAGTCAGACACCACAAACTAGAGGTTACAGTGCCCCCCAGTATCACACACCTGCCGTTCCTAGGAATTCTTTTGAGGATACTGTGCAAGCATTTATGGTAGGTCTGATCTAAATAGATCGGTGACGTGATTGCCATCTAAGTGTGGAGGATAACTCATATATTAACAGTGGTATCTCAAGTCAAAGAATCACTATGCTCACTCAACCAGAGAAGATTCTTATTGACGTTCGTGTACCATCCATTAAGAATCTTCAGTCAGTCGTTCAATGTTTATCTGCTATAAACACCCACATGTCTATACGAGTCTCCAAGACTCATGGTTCATTGAGAAACCATTGGAATCCAAGATTCCAATATACGATATGTACCAGTCTCAATGGGTTTACTTTACTGACCAAGTAGTGTAAACCTTGACCAGGAACTGTATAAGAATGACAACGTCATGATACAACTCAATGTCAGTTGCGACGCTTTTACAACAGTATCATAACTAATCATTCTAAGGTTTGTTACGTCTTTACCATATATAAAGAGATGTTATTTAATAGAAACTATTTATTTTATTCATAATAAAATATTACACAAGTATTTACAGGGAAATACATAAGAAAATTGGCACTCTGAGCACCAACCCTAACACTTACGGCGGTTCAATATGGAAGATTATAAACCAATTTCTACCCCAATTCCTATTAATTTCAAGTTATCCTCATTTATATGTCCTAGTAATGAAGCTGAGAGGAATGAGATGTCTCGAGTATCGTATGCATTAGCAGTGGGAAGCTTAATGTATGCTATGATTTGTACAAGACCAGACATTGTACAAGCAGTGGGAGCAGTTAATTATTTTATGGCGAATCCTTGGTAGAATGTATTGGAATTCTGTTAAGAGAATCCTTAGATATATCAAAGGAACCTTAATTGCTACATTATATTATGAAGGATCATAATTAGTTGTCAGGGGCTACATGAATTAGATTTTACAAGAGATATCGACAATAGAAAATCTACTACATGTTATGTGTTTGTACTTATAGAAAGAGCGATGAGTTAGGTATCCAAGTTACAGAGTATTGTGGCTTTGTCTACAACATAAGCTGAATACATAACAGCTACATAAGCCTATAATGAAGCTATTTAGTTTCAAAGGTTATTGGATGAGCTCGAACATAAACAAAAAAAGATTCCATTATTTTGTGACAGTCAGAGTTCTTAATATATTACAAAGAATCCAACCTTTCATTCAAGAAAAAAGCATATAGGGGTACCATACCACTTTATTCGTGAAAAATTGTAAGAAGACAACGTGGACTTATTGAAGGTACCCACCAATGAAAACCTTTCAGATATAATGACCAAGCCTATCAATACAGGCAAGTTTGTACGATGTAGATCCTCTTATGGCTTAGCAGAAATGTAAGCAACTTGAAGACGTCAAAGTAGGACAAATGGTGTGGAAACTGATTAGTTCTCAATTAAGTTTCCAAATGGGAGAATTGTTAAAGTCAATTGAGGCACCGAAAGGTGCTAATAATTCATTTTAATTAAATGGATGGGTCCCACATGCAAAAAAAGAAAATAATAAAAAATTAAAATTCACTATTTGTACAGTGAACCTTATGCCTATAAATAGAGGATTTATTTCATTATTTTCTTCATTCCATTCTCAACCAAAATCATTTGTATTCTAAGAAAGAAAAAAATTATTTTGTGAGAGAGTTGTAGTTCTAATATTCTTAGAGAGTGTGAGTGTAGACATTGCATTTTTAAGTTTAGCCCCATGATGAGTCTCAAGAAATATTAACTCCAGAGGATTTAGAAAACATCCAAAACCCAAGCCGGACATCACCTATATCCGGCCAGACTTCTCTCACACCATAATCTTGTTGGGATATATGCCCTAGAGCTATGTTTAATGTAAACGGCTTTATGTGTTTTGAAATAAAATGATGCATTATTTATTTATCAAAGTGTTTGTTTAATATTCACATATTAAAAATTATATTGGATAATTTTGTTGGGTTCCTAGAACATGCCAATGATCTTTTAACATGAAATTGTTAGTGTTCCTAGAACATGCCAAGATCGTCTAAGAGTGATTCGTATGTGAATTATCAAGAGAGTTGCAGAATACTCACATTGATTGGTTGAAGAGATTTCAAAAATTCCTTCTTTGTTGGATGTGTTGGAAGCTTCGGAGCTTGAAATCGAGTTCCAAACTCTCGGGTGAGTTTCCCTATCACCTTGATTCATTCCTTGTAAGTGTTAGCTTGGAACAAATTGAAAGAAAAATTTTCTCCTCCAAGGAGATGAAGTTTCAGCCATGGTGGGAGAAGGAGGGAAGATGAAGTTTTCTTTGTATTTTGTTTCTAAAAACATAATACCCAAGTCAAAGTCACTTAAGTTTTGTATGTCCTTTTCAAAAAAAGAAATACAAACTGTGTTGGACAAGTTTCCAACAAAACCCATCAATCATGTCTATCACCAAAAAAGTGACTTATGATGTAAGTTGGTAGGACCCACTTTAAATTCAAAATTCAAGTGGGCTTATTCAACACACTTCGGGCTCGGTTTCATTTAATCTGATTAAACGAATTTTCCGTCGCAACGTAATTAAATCCAATTTAATTAAAAATAATGCCTAGTAAAATTATTACGGAAGTCGCTTGTGAATTAATTCCAAATTAATTCGTACCATCGGTAAACAGAACCTCTTATTACACTTGCATGAGTATCCAATACCCACATTTATGAGAACTATTCCATTATGACTCCATAATGCGCACAAGTGCAATACTAGTCTATTCCGCATTATCGATATCCAGTCTCGATAATACTACGACTAGGGATATTTAATGATTAAACCTTAGTGGATTAATATTATCTCATATCTTATTAATCCGGTACTAATCATATGAACTTTTATCATTTATATATCCCGGTAATCCAATTACAAATGATAAAAGAGCAATTTCCTTTGTCACATAGTTAATTTATACAACAATGCCATGTTCTGTACAAATAGTGATGCTATGGGTCATAATTTTCCAACAGAAATGGTGTGTGAATAATCAAAATAAGAATGCGGAATTAAACTTACATTGATTGGCTTGATGAATGTAGTTTAAAATTTTTGTATGAATGTTGAGCTCCAAGCTTCCAAGTTGTGTTCCAAACTCTTGGGATTGGTTTCCCTATCACCTTCTTTGAATCTTTAAGTGCTAGCTTTGGAAAATTTTGTAACAAAATTTTCCCTTTGGAGAAGAAGAAGTCTCGGCAATTTGAGGAAGAGAGAGATAAATTTTTTTTTTTGGTTTTGTGTATTTGATTTCAAAAATCAATAATACATTTACCAAATCCAATTTAGGTATATGTCTTTTAAAATGACAAAATGTGTTTTACAAGCTACCAAAAAATCACCACCAACTTCTATCACCAAAAGGTGATAAAGTTGACTAATGATGTAAGTTGGTGGGCCCCACTTTTAAATTCAAAATTCGAGTGGTCCCGCTTAACACATTTCGGGCTCGGGTTCGTTTCATTCCAAATTAACAAATTTTCCGTTGCGACATAATTAAATATAATTTAATTAAATAATTATGCCTAACAAAATTATTATTAAAGTCGCTTACGAATTAATTCTAAATTAATTCGTTTGCCCGAATTAAAATCCAATTTTAATTCCGCATTGAAATCTAATTTCAATTAATATATCAAATAGATTTTTTAATCGATTAATTCCAAATTAATCGTTCTCTCTCTACTAATCGAATTTTATCCCAGATAAATTCTTGCCATAATTAATCCTAGATTAATTTTCTCTCTTTCATAATTAATCCCATATTAATTCTGTTCGAGTCAAATGTCATCGGTGAATCTTTGAGAAGCGACCCATGAGATTCCTAGATATATTGGCAGTAAATCCTGTCGTCGGACTATCCGAACATGTTCGTACCTAGTACCACCTTCTTACCGATTTACAAGACATGGTTGGCTTCTAGCAAAACACCGTGCCTACCCAATTCTCCAGAAATATTATTTTAAGGAATACATAATCTATACCAGATGTAGTATACTAAGTATTGCGTATTTCGATCCAGTATCGGATGTCACATGCTAGGCATGGGTCTGGAATTGTGTCTGCCCCGAACGAAGCATATATCAGATCACTAGCAACTAGTCTCTTTAATCGGATAATCATGACCTTGTCATATTATCCCGATAGTTGCAACATATTAGAGTACCAGTTCTGTATCCCTACGTGATCATCATCTCCATATGACTGAAGTGACACTTCCATCTTGACATCACACCCAATACACTACGATTCTCAATAAACCCAGAAGAGGCATACACAGAACCTGTTAAAGCCCCGGACGACCAAAACACAAGCGTATTGATTGTCGCAAGTATTAGCGATGCAAGTCTCAGGTTAAGACCAAATACACCTACCCTGATTCGGATTCCCATAGACACATAGTCATACTACCAATGGGATTCCGATGGGTCTATCCAGAGCGAAGCTATTTCCGTACCATCGGTAAACAGAACCTCTCATTACACTTGCATGAGTATCCAATACCCAAATATATGAGAACTATACCGTTACGCTTCCATAACACGCACAAGTGTAATACTAGCCTTTTCAAAATACAAAGAACATTATTTACATCAACACTGCATATCTCAAAATCATTTGTATAAAAAAAACACCCTATGTTTCTGAATACAAAAGTATACCCACATTGGGTTAAACAAGATACAGATATAATGTTTGTAGTCAAACTAGGTGCATAATAACAGTTTGATAAATTAAGTACTTACCCCGAGGGCAGTTCCAAAATATAGGTCCCAACAGCCAAAATGGCGACTCTAGTCCCATTTCCAACTCGGAGGTCGATCTCTCATGAAGCTAGTCTCCTGCTAATCTGTAGATACTGCACATAAGTACATATATTAGTACCACAACCACAACCACAACCAGAATCAAAAATCCAATTTTTAAAACTAGAAGTAGACATGTTTATTTCAATAAAAAACATACCTGAAGCCGGTGCCTTGCCCGCTTTCACTTCCTTCATGTGCACCTTGTACTCATGGCAGTCACGCTTCCAGTGACCTCGTTTGCCACACTGTAGGCAGACATTTTGGGATTTTTCATTTGCCTTCCTAGAAGACTTTGATGATTTGGCCTTGCCATTTCTCTTCCTCTTCTTCTTCACACCTAGCCTTCGGCCAAGCCTTGGCATTATGAGATGTCGAAGCAAAGTGCGTCTCGCGCTTCTTGTTGGAAAAAAACTAAGCATTCCAAGATCATTTCAAGCATTGAAATAAGTGCGAATACAATCGAGGAGTTGTGAAATACTCACATCGATCAGTTGAGCGACGCGGAAGGCAACAAAAATCGAATTCTGCTCACTGTTTTGCTCGGCAGTGGGTTGCTGTTGGCTCCTCATTTTCGGCTTTGATCATCAAGAATCCAAGCTCCAATCTTCGTCAAATGATTCCCGGCTCATGGGTGGACTTCCCTATCACCTTCGCATGACTTCGTAGTGTGCTAGTACTCCCGATTTTGCCATAAAATCGTGACTTTTGCTTCCCATTTTTCTTCCTTGTCTTCTCAGTAGAAACTGAACCGGAAGAAGAAATGCAGTAGCCCTTGGGCGTGAGATGAGAGAAGAAGTGAAGAGAGAGAGATGGTTTTGTGTAATGGAATTAAGTGTATCAAATACACAAATTTGAAAGTCAAATACCATTAATAAAATAATATTAAATGTCTTTCAAGCCATCAAATGCTTTCCATCAACTCCCATCAAGTCACATCTTTCAATCAAGTTGTCAAGTCACATCACTCAAAGTGACAAGTGATTTGACGCTTGATGCGACTAATGATTGGATGCTTGATTTGACTTGCGTGCCGCACTCGCATTCAAAATGCGAATGCGCTCGTAAACAATCCTGGGCTCAGGTTTGCTAATTCCAAATTAACAAATTTTCCGTTGCGACGTAATAAAATGATTATGCCTAGCGAAGTCACTATTCACGTCTCTAACGAATTAATTCTAAATTAATTCGTTTGCCCGAATTAAAATCTAATTTTAATTCCACATCGAAATCCATTTCGTTTAATATATCAAATATATTAATTTACCGATTAATTCCAAATTAATCATTATCTCTCTTTAAATGATATTTTATCCCAGATAAAATATCTCCGCAATTAATCCAGATTAATTTTCTCTCTCATCTAATTAATCCAGATTAATAAAAGTGTGAGTCATACGTCATCGGTGAATCTTCGGGAAGCGACCCATGAGATCCCCGGATATGTTGGCAGTAAATTCGGTCGTCGGACTATCCGAACACGTAAGTACCAAGTACTACGTTTATACCGATTTACAAGACAAGGTTGGCTTCTAGCAAAGCGCCATGCCTACCCAATTCTCCGGAAATATCCTTACAGGAATAAAGGATCTATATCAGGCGTAGTATACGTAGTATTGTGTATGTCGATCCAGTATCGGATGATCACGTGCTAGGCCTGGGGTTGGAATTGTGTCTGCCCCGTACGAAGCACATGTCGGATGTCTGGTAACTAGTCTCTATAATCGGATAAACATGACCTTGTCATTTTATCCCGATGACTGCAGTACTTAAGAGTACTAGTACCGTATCCTACGCGACCATCATCTCCATATGACTAGAGTGACACTTCCGTCTTGACATCACACCCAACACACTACGATTCTCGATATACCCAGAAGAGGCGTATATAGAGACCGGTTAAAGCCCTGGATGACCAAAACCAAAGTATATTGATTGTCGCAAGTATTAGCGGTGCAAGTCTCAGGTTAAGACCAAATACACCTACCCTGATTTCGGACTTCCATATACATATTCCATACTACCAATGGAATTCCGAGGGGGTCTATCCAGAGCGAAGCTGTTTCCCGTACCATCGGTAAAACACAACCTCCTATTACACTTGCATGAGTATCATATACCAAAATATATGAGAACTATACCGTTATGCCCTCACAACGCGCACAAGTGTAATACAAGTCTTTTACGTATTTATCGATATCCAATCTCGATAATACTCTGACTAGGGATATTTAATGATTTATCCTTCATGGACTGATACTGTCTCATATCATTCTCAATCCAGGAACAAATCATAGAGACCTCCTATCATTTATACATCTAGGTGATCTAATCACAAATGATAAGAGTGCAATCTCCTTTGTCACATAGTTAATTTGTACAACAACACCATGATCTGTACAAATAGTGACGCTATGGGTCATAATTGTCCACAATCTCCCACTTGGCCTATAGCTAGTCACTCGAGTGTCTTACACCCGAACTATGTACGGTTGGCTCAAACTGCTGAGAAAAAACTTTCGTCAGCGGATTTGCATGATTATCGTCTGATGCGATTTATACGATCATCACATCGCCACGATGTATGATCCGAACGAATCAGATGAATATCGAAGTATGTATCTGGATCGTTGATGAGACCATTAATTCTTTAGCCTGTGCTGAAGCCTAGCTCAGCTGCTAACATAACTATTTCTAATAACCTGCAAACCTATTTTGCTAGTTTTGGTACGATAAAACCGACAGGATGTTGTAAACATCCTCCAAAAGGTTTCCTTTTCAGGAAAGTGATTTTCCCGTAAAGCTGTTATATTTCCTAAATGAAACACGCAGCTTTAGCAAGCATTATCCAAATGGATTTACCGTGGCAACATGTAAAAGGTTGAATCGTAATCAACATAATGTTGATGACGATACCTTTCCGTTAAAAGCCTAGCTTTATACATTGGTATGTTGCCATCCATGTATGTCTTCATTGAAGACTTATAAAGTACCAATAGGCACAATGCCTTGCGGTACATCAACTTGTTTCCAAACATAGTTGATATACATGGAATCCATTTCGGATTATGACACTTTGTCACAATTAGGGAGTCGATACCTTGTATCACTTCCTCATACGTAGTCAGTTGGTATACCTCAATAAGATAGACATCTTTATGAGGTGAGATCAATAAGATAGACATCTTTATGAGGTGAGATCAGAAACCCATACCCCAGGTTATTTTCTGACTCTCTCCGACATACGCGGTTCTTATGTATTCGAAGATTATGGTATAGTTTCATCCTTGATGAACTATTTTTGTTCCATTAAGGAATCAGTGCCTTGAACAGTATTACTCCGATTTTCATCGAGTTTCACTATCCTCCCACTTACCACTGCATATCGGTATTCCTATTAGGAAAACCGCATGGTGAGCAACAATCAAATTGTTCTCATGTGAGTTGTATAAGTACTATACTTATGGTTTCCCTTAGGATAACCTACAATTGGCACTTATCCAATTTGGGTTCTAGTTTGGTATCATCCAAACATATGCCCAGCATACTCAAATATTCAGGAATGAGAAACTTGGTTTTTTTCCTGTTCATATCTAATATGATATCTGTCAAACAAATTTTTATGGAACCTTATTCTAAATAAGTTCTTGCACTGTTTTTGTGTATCCGTTGTAGGAAATGGTAGCTCAGAGCGACTCATGATTAACCTTATCATGTCTAACAAAATTTGGTTACTCTGTTCGGACACACCGTCAAAATGACGTGTTTCGGGAGGAGTCCTCATTGAAAGAATACTATACTCTTTCTAGTATATTAGAAACTTATTGCTTAAGTATTTTCCATTACGGTCTTACCGTGATGGTATAATACTTTCGCCGGTCTGTTCGTCTATTTCGTGTCGAAACTTTAAAAGTTTCCGATTTATGTTCTTCAAAAGAAACACATAACCATAACGCGATGCCACATCCGTAAAGGTCACGAAACATTCATATCCACCTCTAGCCTAGCTAGATATGGGCCCACTTGCTTCACTATGAACTAGGGCTAACAGATTGGTGGCACTTGCACTTTTACCAAGTAAATAGTGTTTTAGGCACTTTGCCCAAATAAACTAGATTCGTAGACTTCATTTGAATAGAATCAAATTAGTCCGAGTACCCACTCTTCAAAAGTGTGGATATACGATTCTTGTTTAATTGTGTCCCAGACAACAATACCACAATTAGTTTCTTCTGATCAAATCAGTTTGAGCTATTTGTTTGTCATATTATACGTTTGAGATTTATTTATATTCAAAATATAAATTCTGTTATTCACATCTAATGTGTTTATCTCAATATCATATTTATATAAAACACTTTAGTGTTCTAGAATATAAAGGTTCATCCGCAGCGGGTTAAACACTGATATAGAGATAATGTTTCTAGTCAAACTAGTTACATTATAACAGTTTCCAAATTTAGGTACACACCCGAAGGTAGTTCCTAAACTTAGGTATCTACGGTTAAAACAGCGACTTTCGTCCCATTTCCAATTCACAGATTAATCTCAATTGAAGTCAATATCCTGTTCAAAACAGATTCTGAACATCAATTATATATATATATATATATATATATATATATATATATATATATATATATCTATATATATATATCTAAATATCAAACTAAGTAAAAAAAAAAAATTTAATACTAGTAGTGAATATATTTATGACAAACATATTTGAAGTCAGAGCCTTGCTCGTCTTCAATTCCTTCATGTCTGCTTTGTTCAAACGGCAGTCACGCTTCCGCGATCCCATTTGCCACATTAAGCAGACATTTTGGGATATGTCCTTTATCTTCCCAGAAGATTATAATGATTTTGCCTTTTCCCTTTTCAACATTCAAGAAGCCTTTGGCCAAGCCTTGTCTTTCTTAGAATATCGAAGTAAGGTGCGCCTTGCGCTACTTGTCTTATTGCAAATTTTGACTTTGTCTCCTTGAGAATAGTCATCAACTCTCCAAGAGTTATTAATTGCAATATAGTACTTCTAAAATCTAAGCATAGATTTATGAAGATCCTTCAATTTCTTTATCATACTTTAAGGATCTAATCGTTAGTTCTGATTCAGAAATTAAGGAGTCTACTATGACAAGCTAAATGGATTAAGCACTTAAGTTATCATCACATAAATCTTCCAAAGATTATGCTCTACTATTTGCTTAACTCCGGGCTTAGGCCTAATATGTTATTTTATCAAATAATGTAACTTATTATTTTCCAGGACCATCCTGAAATTTATTCCCAATTTGAAAATTAAACCATTTAAATACATTTTCCCTAGGATTATGTTTTAAATGTCAATCTTTCAATTTTATCTTGATTTTAATAGTCCAACTATTTAATCAACGATTTAGGTACTATTTATTATAATGATTACAATAGTCCAACTATTTAATCAACTATAAATTTATAGATTAAAATCAATTATATTGATTACTATAATCCAATTATAAAATCAACTATAAATGAATAGTTTGAATATAGTCCAACTATTTATTAAAACAACGTTTACATATTAGTCCAACTAACATTTAATTTATTTGACGAATGATGTTTGTTTGAGCGTGTATGGTAAGTAATTAAACGAATATTGCAAATTCAATTCTTGCCTCCCACTATTTTTCGGCGAGCCTCTAACCCTCTGTCGAGTACTCGGGAAACCGTGTTTCCTAGTGGGCTAGGATCCCGTTAAATAACATATAATCTTGACTTTGGCCAACAAATTGTATGATAATTAACTAGGTAGATCTCTAAGATCAATTGGATCCAATCCAATTCCTAGATCCAGTAGGGGGACATCCAAGACCGAAACATATATCTTATATATGCCAATATATCCAACATATTACCTAACCTTTTTCCTCTGAATCAACTAAGCCTTGGCTTTGGCACAACAAACTTAGTGATCCCAGTTAAGCCATTGACCATGGAAAGCTTCGTAATCAATGTCGATGGACAAGAAGTGGTCTTGACTTTGGCCAACAAACCACAACTTGGACAAGACACCATATGGAACAAAGCTCTCGTGATTCAAACACATCCTCGACGGACAAAGGCCATTACTTTGGCCAACAAGCCAATGCCAGTCTTAGATCTTGAGTAAGAATCACTCAATGAAAGGAAAAACGCTTAATATTTGTGAGGGTTTTTCGCGTGAAAATTGGCAACCCATTTATTATCTTTGTTAAGGTCTCATCATCATACTGTTGGACAATTATGACCAATAGCGTCACTATTTATACAGATCAAGGTGTTGTTGTACAAATTAACTATGTGACAAAGAAGATTTCACTCTTATCATTTGTGATTAGATCACCAAGATATATAAATGATAGGAGGTCTTTATGATTTGTTCCTGGATTGAGAATGATATGAGATAGTATCAGTCCACGAAGGATAAATCATTAAATATCCCTAGTCAGAGAATTATCGAGATTGGACATCGATAAATACGTAAAAGACTAGTATTACACTTGTGCGCTTTGTGAGGGCATAACTGCTTAGTTCTCATATATTTCGGTATAAGATACTCATGCATGTGTAATAGGAGGTTGTGTTTTACCGATGGTACGGGAAACAGCTTCGCTCTGGATAGAACCCTCGGAATTCCATTGGTAGTATGACTATGTGTCTATGGAAGTCTGAAATCAGGGTAGGTGTATTTGGTCTTAACCTGAGACTTGCACCGCTAAAACTTGCGACAATCAATATACTTTGGTTGCGGTCGTCCAGGGCTTTAACAAGTTCTGTGTACGCCTATGCTGGGTATATTGAGAATCGTAGTGTGTTGGGTGTGATGTCAAGATGGAAGTGTCACTCTAGTCATATGGAGATGATGGTCGCGTAGGATATGGTACTAGTACTCTTAAGTACTGCAGTCATCGGGATAAAATGACAAGGTCATGTTTATCCGATTAAAGAGACTAGTTACCAGAAATTCGACATGTGCTTCGTACGAGGCAGACATAATTCCAGCCCCAGGCCTAGCACATGATCATCCGATACTGGATCGACATACACAATACTACGTATACTACGCCTGATATAGATCATTTATTCATGTAAGGATATTTCTGGAGAATTGGGTAGGCATGGCGTTTTGCTAGAAGCCAACCTTGTCTTGTAAATCGGTATAAACATTGTACGAGGTACTTACGTGTTCAGATAGTCTGACGACCGAATGTACTGCCAACATATCCGGGGATCTGATGGGTCACTTCCCAAGATTCACCGATGACGTATGACTCGCACTCTAAATTAATCTGGGATTAATTAGACGAGAGAGAAAATTAATATGGGATTAATTGCGGAGATATTTATCTGGGATAAAATATTATTTAAAAGAGAGATAACGATTATTTTGAATTAATCGATTAATTAATATATTTGATATTTAAACGAAATTGGATTTCGACGCGGAATAAAATTAGATTTTAATTCGGCGAACGAGTTAATTTAGAATTAATTCGTAGCGCGTGAAAATTGATTTCGCTAGGCGTAATCATTTAATTACGACGCAACGAAAAATTCGTTAATTTGGAATTAGTGAACCCGAGCCCGAGATTGTACAATACTTTGTCTATGTACGTACTCTGGGAGAGTCCAAACAACTTTCTAGATCTATCCCGGTAGATCTTTTCCTAGAATAAATACTGCTTCTCCCAGATCTTTCATGGAGAATTTTAATGAAAGCCAATTTTTCACTGACGTTAACATGGAATGTCATTTCCAATAAGCAATACATCATCAACATAAAGGACAATGAATCCAGTGCTCTCCCACTAACCTTCTTATGTACACAAGAATCATCCTCGCTTTGAACGAAATCATATTCTTTTATGATCTCATCAAAGCGTTGGTTCCAAGAACGCGATGCTTGCTTCAATCCATAAATGGATCGATTTAACTTACAAACCTTGTTTGCAAGTCTCGGCACGAAAAAACCGTCAGGCTGTTGCATATAAACATCCTCCAAAAGGTTTCTGTTAATGAAAGTGGTTTTGACGTCCATCTGCCATATCTCATAATCAAAATATGTAGCTATCGCAAGCATTATCCGAATGGATTTAATCATGGCAACGAGTGAGAAAGTTTCATCGTAATCGACACCATGTCGTTGACGATACCCCTTCGCTACAAGCCTAGCTTTGTACGTTTGCAGGTTGCCATCCATGTCGGTCTTCTTCTTGAAGACCCATTAGCACCCAATAGGCTTTACGCCTTCTGGTGCATCAACCAGTGTCCAAACTTGGTTGGTGTACATGGAATCCATCTTAGACTTCATGGCCTCTTGCCATAAAGCGAAATCGATATCTTGTATCGCTTCCTTATATGTAGCCGGTTCGTTATCCTCAATGAGATTAATATCTACATGAGGTGAGATCAGAAACTCATACCTCTCAGGTTGTTTCCTGACTCTCTCCGACCTACGTGGTCCTTGTGTAATCAAAGATTATGGTACAGTTTCATCCCTGATGAACTGTTCATGTTCATCGATTTCTATGTGTTCATCTCGTTTCTTCTGTTCTCTTCTTCCCACTAACCACTGCACTTGCTTTAGGAATTCCTTCTCAAGGAAAACCGCATGTAGAGCAACAAAACTTTGTTCTCTTGTGGGGTGATAGAATAATCCTTTGGTTTCCCTAGGATATCCTACGAATATGTATTTATTATCCGATTTGGGTTCAAGTTTGGTACCTTCCAAACGTTTGACGTATGCCCAGCATCCCCAAATCTTCAGGAATGAGAAACCCATTTTCTTTCCTGTCCATATCTCATACGAAGTCTGTTGAACAGACTTTGACGGAACCTTATTCAAAATAAGTATTGCACTGTTTAATGCATATCCCCCAGAAGGAAATAGGTAGCTCAGTGGGACTCATCATAGACCTTACCATGTGTAACAAATTTTGGTTTCTCCGTTCGGACACACCGTTTAATTGCGGTGTTCCAGGAGGAGTCCACTGTGAAAGAATACCATATTCTTTCAAGTAGTCAAGAAACTCATTGCTTAAGTATTCGCCACCACGGTCCGACCGTAATGTCTTAATACTATTGCCGGTCTGTTTTTCAACTTCGTGTCGAAACTCTTTG
Source organism: Zanthoxylum bungeanum (assembly GCA_019454045.1). Taxonomy (NCBI): domain Eukaryota; kingdom Viridiplantae; phylum Streptophyta; class Magnoliopsida; order Sapindales; family Rutaceae; genus Zanthoxylum; species Zanthoxylum bungeanum. Next base: position 39,800 of record SKCR01043426.1, on the reverse strand, counting down.
AATTTCTCAAAATTTTCCGACTTGTGTCTCATAAGATACACATAACCATAACGCGATGCATCATCCGTAAAGGTTACGAAGTATTCGTATCTACCTCTAGCCTGGCTAGACATGGGCCCACAAACGTCACTATGAACAAGGGCTAACAGTTCGGTGGCACGCACACCTTTACCGCTAAAAGGTGACTTATGCATTTTGACTAATAAGCAAGATTCGCAGACGTCATATGAATTTGGATCAAATCCGTCCAAGTACCCACTCTTTGAAAGTATGGATATGCGAGTCTTGTTTATGTGTCGCAGACGGACAATGCCACATATAAGTTTCATCTTTATGAACTTACTTTAAGTCTTTTGTTTGTTACAGAATATGGTTGAGATTGATTTATATTCAAAATATAAAGACCATTATTTTCAACAACAGTGCAAATTTTATATCATTTTTATACATAAACACCCAGTGTTTCGAAATACAAAAGTATACCCACATTGGGTTAACATAGATACAGAAATAATATTCCTAGTCAAACTAGGTACATAATAACAGTCCAAAAGTTCAAGTACATGCCCCGAGGGCAGTTCCAAACAAAAGTGCCCACGGCCAAAACGGCAACAGATGTCCCATTTCAACACGCAGATCAATCTCCCTGACACCAGTTTCCTGCTAATCCGCAGATCCTGCACATCAGTACAAATGTGAGTACCACAACCAGAATCAAAAAAAATCATTTTTAAAACTAGAAGTAGTCATGTTTATTTCTATAACAAACATACCTGAGGCCGGTGCATTGCCCACCTTTATCTCTTTCTGGAGCGCTTGTACTCACGGCAGTCACGTTTCCAATGACCCCACTTCCCGCACTGAGAGCCATATATCCTGAGATTTGTCCTTTGGCTTCCCAGAAGCCTTTGACGCTTTGCCTTTGCCTTGCCCTTCTTTTTATTCTCTTCTTGATACTCCAGTCGCCATGGGCCCAGCCCTCGGTGTCCGAGATGTAGAAGCGAAGTGCGCCGCTCTTTTGCCTTAAGAAGTTCCTTCTCTGCCTCACACAGCGGGACATCAGCTCTCCAAGAGTCTGTTCTTGGTTCATCATGTTGTAGTTCATGATGAACCCACTCCAAATGTCGGGGAGAGACTGCAAGATCAAATCTATAGAGGTCTCTATCTCAAAGACAATCCCCATTTGTCCAAGCTGCTCAATATCGGCAATCATCTCATTGTGTCACGTGATGTTCAACAGACGTACCCTCCGACATCCGAGCACGGAAGAGCTTCTTCTGTAACTCATCTTTGCGATCTAAGGTTAGATCGGTTGCAGTTCTCATCTTCGCCAACATGTTATAGAGATCCAATCCCTTATTTTGTCGACGGACATATTGCTGTGTCATCACATATGTGTCTTCCAAAGATCAAGCTCGAGCAACTGATCAGATCTGGGCTTAGGCCCAAGAGGTCTCTCTATAGTATATAGCAGCCTCTCGGATCCAAGGACTATCCTTAGATTCAGGTCCCAATCGGAAAAGTTAGTCCCGTTGAAGATATTATCGCCCATTATGATGTCACAGACACTATTCTTTCCAGTCATTTTAATTGCGATAATCTAATTATCCAATTAACAATGTAGGGTACAGTCCAACTGTTACAAGAAAAATAACATTATATTAGTCCAACTAATAAAATAATTTTGACGAAATATTTGAAAGCGCGCGTAAAGCTAAGTATTTGAACGAAATTGCAATTCAATACTAGCCTCCCACTATTTTTCGACGAGCCTCTAACCCTCTGTCGAGCTCGGGAAACCCAGTTTCCTAGTGGGCTAGGATCCCGTTAAATAACGCACAACCTTGACTTTGGCCAACAAGCTGTATGATATTTAACTAGGTAGATCTCGAAGATCAATTGGATCTTATCCAATTCCTAGATCCGGTAGGTGGACCTCCAAGTCCAAAACATATACAATATATATGCCAATATATCCAATATATTTTCCTAACCTTTTCCTCTGAATCAACTAAGCCTTGGCTTTGGCAAAACAAGCTTAATGATTCCAGTTAAGCGGGACCCATTGACGTGGGAAAGCTTCGTAATCGATGTCGATGGACAAGAAGTGATCTTGACTTTGGCCAACAAATCACAACTTCGATAAGACACCGATAGGAACAAAGCCTTCATGATTCAAACACATCCGCGATTGACAAAGGCCTTGACTTTGGCCAAAACCAATGCCAATCTTGGATCTTGAGTAAGAATCACTCAATGGAAGAAAATATCGCTAAATAAATTTTGAGGTTTTCGCGTAAATTGGCAACCAATTTATTATCTTTGTTAGGTCTCATCATATACACCCTTAAACATGCATTCTAAACACATAATAAGGCGCGAAAGTAAATTAATAACGATATGCGTATGGATATTTAACAACTTGTTCCTAGAAAAATCACTCATTTTCCTCTCCCCGGCTAGCACTATTCTACTTTTACCCAATTACATAATACAATAATAGAAACCTCATTACATTGAGGGGAATTAGGTGAGAAGAGAATACAAAGAATAATGAGAGATAAGGCTGGACACGCAGGTCCAATTTATAAATTCCAAATTTACAACAATTTCTAAAATTTCCCTTTCCCTTCTAATATCCATCCAATATACGCTATTCATTCAACACATCCATATATTCATTCATAGCATGCAATTCAACTGATCTAATCCAATTAATTAGTCTTTGAATTATGTGATCATCCAATGTTCAAACAACGATTTGATTTTTGCGCGAGTCCAACTCGTTTGAGAATAAGTACTCAAAGTACGAAATCTTGAATTATATCGAACTACTCATTAAAATTAATTTAATTCGTATTCAATACTAATTCATTTATTTAATTCCAAATTAAATATCTATACTTTTTAATGCGCTTTAACGACTTAGATTCCAAATCTAATCTTAGGGTCTCAAAACCACAACATCCAATGTTCGTTTAATTAAAGTCCGATGGGCTTTCAATTGATTTCATAAGGCATGGGCTTTGGTCAATATGGGTCAAACCCAATTACCAAGCCCAATTAAGGAATCACCCTCATTTGCCAAGAAAACAATTTTAGCCCATAAGGCCCAATTAAACTTTTAAAGCCTATTATTATATTTACACTTAATGGAATGATTTAGGCCCAATTTGGATCCAATCCAATTGGCCTAAACCAACTTGGCCCAACCAAGCCCATTATGCCCAAATATAACATTTTCAAGCCCAATTCAAAATTAAGCCCATTAATCAAATTTTAAAATTCCAAATTTTATAATTCAATTAACTTAAGTGTAATACATCAATTAATTACCCAAATTAATATTTCCAAAATACAATTTAACTAATTAATTATGTATCATATTGTTCAACTAATGTCCAACATTCTTGAATCAAAAAATCAAGTCCATTACATGCTAAAAGGCTCTCAGGAATGTAAAGGATTTTTGTCTGAATTCTTTTTTCAATCCGATTGAATTTTAAATCGACATTTCCCAATCGTTTCAAGTCATCCAATGATCAACGAAACAAAAATTACCAAGACCATAGGGTAATGTATACATTCGGCCAAGCCAATCATAGGGCAAAAAATTGATCCAATCAATATTTCATGAAATTGATCCAATACAACCTCAATATATCATCATTCAAGCATACTCAATCAATCAATTTTATCAAATCATGCTCAAAATGATTTTACCCAAATTTTACCCTAATTCATTTCATGCTCATTTTGGCTCATAGATACCATTGTTGGGTTTCTAGGTTTATTCCCAAGATCAAATAAGCATAGAAATGTGAATGAATAACAAAGAAGAGTGGCGGAAACACACTTACATTGACCGGCTTATGGATGCATTGATCAACAAAATTTTCCTCCAAGATGACTTGTTGAATTCGGCCAAGGGACACCACAAGCTCCAAGCTTTGCTTTGTGCTTCCAAGCTCTCAAGTTGGTTTCCCTAACACCTTGATATGATCCTTGATGAGTGCTAGCTCTTTGAGAATTTTTGCAACAAAAATCCTTCACTTTCTTCCTTCAAATTTTCGGTAATGAAGAAGAAAATTGGGAGAGAAAAACTGCTTCTGTTTTCGGTATTGAGAGAGAGTGAAGTAAGTTGTGTAATTTTTTCAAAAACAATTAAAATGATATACCAAAAGTTGGATTTGGTAAAAGTCACTCATGCTTTCAATTTGGAGTATTTTACAGCCACCAACAACTCCACCAAAACACATCAACCAAAAGTAACTTAAGGTTTGACATGTGATGTGACATTTGATGTGACATGTGGGCCCCACTCGATTTCGAATGCGAGTGGGCCCGCAAACACTCTCGAGCTCGGGTTCGCTAATTCCGAATTAATGAACTTCCATCGTGACGTAATTAAATCGAATTTAATTAAATAATTATGCCTAGCAAAATTACTATTCACGTCGCTAATGAATTAATTCTAAATTAACTCGTTTGCCCGAATTAAAATCTAATTTTAATTCCGCGTCGAAATCTAATTTCGAATAATATATCGAATTATTATTTTATCGATTAATTCCAAATTAATCTTTCTCTCTCTTCAAATAGTACTTTATCCAAGATAAAGTCTCTCCGCAATTAATCCCAGATTAATTGAGCTTGAATCATACGTCATCGGTGAATCTTCGGGAAACGACCCAAGAGATCCCTGGATATGTTGGCAGTAAATCCGGTCCTCGGACTATCCGAACACGTACGTACCTAGTACTACATTTTTACCGATTTACGAGACAAGGTTGGCTTCTAGCAAAGAGCCATGCCTACCCAATTCTACAGAAATATTCTTAATGGAATATACGATCTACATCAGGCGTAGTATATGTAGTATTGCGTATTGTGATCCAGTATCTGATGTCACATGCAAGGCCTGGGGCTGGTACAGTGTCTGCCCCGTACGAAGCATATATCAGATTACTAGCAACTAGTCTCTTTATTATCGAATAATCATGACCTAGTCATATTATCCCGATGGTTGCAACCCTTAGAGAACCAGTTATGTATCCCTGCGTGATCATCATCTCCATATGACTGAAGTGATACTTCCCTCTTGGCATCACATCCAATACACTACGATTCTCAATAAACCCAGAAGAGGCGTACACAGAACCTGTTAAAGTCCTGGACGACCAAAACCAAAGCGTATTGATTGTCACAAGTACTAGCGATGCAAGTCTCAGGTTAAGACCAATACACCTACCCTGATGCTGATTCCCATAGATACATAGTCATACTACCAATGGGATTCCGCGGGGACTATCCAGAGCGAAGCTATTTTCCGTACCATCGATAAAACACAACCTCCTACCACACTTGCATAAGTATCCAATACTTAAATATATGAGAACTATACTGTTACGCTTCCATAATACGCACAAGTGTGATACTAGTTTATTCCGTATTATCGATCTCCAGTCTCGATAATACTACGACTAGAGATATTTAATGATTAAACCGTCATGGATTGATACTGTCTCATATCATCTCAATCCGGAACTAATCATAAGGACTTTCATCATTCACACATTTAAGTAATCTAATTATGAAATGATAAAAGGCAATTTCCATTGCTACATAATTAATTTGTACAAAAACACAATGTCTTTTACAAATAGTGACGCTATGGGTCATAACTGTCCAACAGTTATTACATTTTTATTCGCTTTTATGTATAAATTGCATTAAGACTTGACTATAACATTGTGTGAACCCATACATTATACTGGCATAAGTAAGGGACCATTCTGAACCCCATAGTTTGAGGTCTTCCCTTGTGAGGGGTGAGTGCGGCCTTAAATCTTTCCCAGTTCACGCTGGGTGGAGACTCTTTCATTCTCCGGTTTAGTCCCCCGCTGGCTAATCCGTACTCTCTACGGACTCTCGGAGAAGGACCAGATTAAGATGATCATTAAGGGCACCAAGCCCTCCATTTATAACAAGCTGAGAAGGATGACCTCCATGATTAGCGACTTTCGAAAGTTAAGAGAAACTGTCATGGATATCGAGGAAGAGGAAGCCGAGAATAGAAAGTTTTACGGCCAGAATAGAAAAATCATTGGGGGGACTTCAGGGACCAAGCTCGCTCCTGCTGAGGTCACAGCCATCAGAAACATGCGATTCTTCAATTTTGGTAGACCTTTGTCAAAGGTGTTCGAAAAGCTGAAGAGACAAGGACTCTTAAAACCCTTAGAACCTAAACCACTTCCAAACCCTGTGCCACGCCACCTCGACCTAAACCTATACTATCACTACCATCAGCAAAAAGGCAACGAAACTAACAACGGTACCCGCCTTAGGCATGAGATCCAATACCTCATTGACACCCATTAGATATCCGACCCGGAAAAAGAAAAACCCAACACACACGGAAACCCTATACCCAACTATCACTCTGTTCCACCACCCACCTACATGATCAACTCCGGCCTGCCCGAAAGCTTTGTCCTCCAAACTCTCAACTACCAAGCTTCTTGCATGGGGATATGGGATAACAGCAGTGAAGATGAAATAGAGCATGAGAGAGATTTCTGGGAAAACTTCTCGAGCAGTGACGAAGAGAAAGTAAATGGGATGACTCGCAGTGGATATTTTTACAGTGATGTAACTGAGAAAGGCAAAGAAGTGCTAACAGAAGGCCGATAGGTGACGAAGAATATAGATAACACCGATGGGGATACTGTGTTGTGTCAATAGAAGAAGACACGGGCACATATGAGCATATGTGAGTTATTATGCGCCTCTCAATAGCACATGTATGCCATGGTAGAAGCTCTGAGAAAGATAATGGTACCTGAAGATGAAAACCCATCAATGTTAGTAGGGTCGGTACAGAAATAGGGTAGGCAGATGATAACATTATCTGAAGAAGAGCTCCCGATGGATGAGAGGAATCACAACAAGCCGCTATTCATAAAAGCGGAAGTAAAAGGCAAGAAGACATATTGTGTGATGATGGATGATGGCTCACCTATCATGTGTGCCCTTTGAAGATTCTGTCAAGGTTGGGTATGCGGACAACATATTTAAGCCCCTCTAGCATGACTATTAAAGCATATGACGATAACAAATGGGGAGTCAAAGGTACTTTCATCACAGTAGTCAAAGTGGGCCCGATAGAAGATGAGGTAGAGTTCACAATGCTTGATATCCCAGATACATTTGCTCTGGTATTGGGGAGGCCATGGTTTCATAGAATTGAGGGCGTGCCATCCACTTTGCACCATATTATTAAGTTCTCGCATGGAGAGGAAGTCGTCACCATTAGGGTTGAAGTAGACAATGTTGTGGCTGCCTTATACATACAACCTTTCACAAGGTTCTAAGTGGCGACAAACTTTGAAGAATTGGTGTACCTTAAAGTGGCTAGAATCATGTAAAGAATGAAATATGAGCCGGACACAGGTTTGAGTGCCAGAGGCCAGGGAGTAAGAGCACTGCCAAATTTAATTGCAAGTGAGGTTATCTCTGATGAGCGGAAAAAATTAGAGAGAATATTAATAAAATATGCAAAGGTATTCGCTTGGTCTTATGAAGACATGCCAGGAGTGGACATGGGTATTGCCCAGCACATGATACCAGCTTATCCGAACATGAGACTAGTAAAACAAAAGCTCCAAAGAATGAGGCCAGAATGGGCCGAAAAGGTTAGGGAAGAAGTCAAGAAGCAGATAAATGTGGGGTTCTTAAAGGTGGTGAAGTACCTCGAGTGGTTAACCAACATTGTGCCGGTACCGAAAAAGGATGGAAAGGTCAGAATGTGCGTGGATTATAAGGACCTCAACAAAGCTTGCCCAAATGATGATTTACCCCTACCCCATATAGACGTGTTGGTTGATAGCGTGGCTTTATCTACTATATACTTGTTCACATATGGATTCTCAGGACATAACCAGGTCTTCATAGCCGAAAAAGACAAGCATAAGTCTACATTCGTCACTGATTGAGGTACATATTGTTACAAGGTGATGCCGTTCGGACTTAAGAATACGGGAGCCACTTATCAATGAATGGCCACTACATTATTCCATGACTTGATGCATAAAGAGATTGAGGTATACATGGATGACATGATGGTTAAATCAGAGATGAGGGCCGGACATATAGAAGCGCTGGAGAAATTCTTTAAAGAGTCGATAAGTACAACCTCCGACTCAACCCTAAGAAGTGTGTGTTTGGGGTAACATCCGAAAAGTTGATAGGGCATACGGTAGGAATGGGAGGGATAGAAGTGGACCCTGAAAAGATCAAGGCAATTACTGAGATGCCCGCACCGAAGACAGAAAAGGAAGTTAGAGCTTTTCTCGAGAAAATCCAGTATATTAGTCGATTCATTGCCAAACTAACATTAGCATGTGAGCCCATCTTCAAGCTATTGTGGAAGGACCAACATGTGGAGTGGAATATGCAATGTCAAGAAGCTTTTGACAAAATCAAATAATACTTGGTTAAACCGCTCATCTTGAAACCCCAAGGCCGGACAAACCCTTGGTGTTGATGATGGTACATGCAGATGAGACAGGGGTGAAACATGCAGTCTACTATCTCAGTAAGAAGATGCTTCCGTATGAAGCCCGCTATCATGAGGTGGAAAAGATCTGTTTGGCGGTGATATGGGCTTCCTGAAAGTTACGTCATTACTTCCAATCCTATAAGATACAAATGGTAGCAGAGGAGAATCCCCTAAATTATTTGCAGTCAGTACCCTCACTGGTAGGGAAGTGGGGCAGATGGTTGGTGTTGCTGACAGAGTTTGATATAGAATACCTCACCTCTAAGGTAATCAAAGGGCGAGCCGTAGCAGAATTCTTGGCATTAGAACCCATAGAAGTAGATCAGTATAAGTTCGAATTCCCGGACGAAGAGGTTCAAGCCATAACGTTCAGGGGTGGAAAATGCATTTCGACGGGGCGGTGAATTACAAAGGAGCTGGAATAAGAATTATGGTAGTAACCCCCGAAGGAGAAACCCTACCTATGGCCAAAAGGTTGACGTTCGAAGTAACCAACAACATGGCCAAATATGAAGCATGTGTCTTTGGACTGAAAACACTAATAGCCCTAGGAGCTAGGGACGTAGATGTTTATGGAGACTCGATGTTGGTAGTTCGACAGATACGAGGGGAATGGGAATTGAAGGAAGACCGGTTGAGACCCTACCTACTCCATCTTAAGAAGTTGGCATAGGCTATCCCCAACTGTAAATTCTAGCACTTTCCATGAGAAGAGAACCAAATGGCGGACGCACTAGCCACCCTAGCTGCAACTTGGTAAAACTCGAAAAAACTGGTAATTATGCTGACAACATCTAGCAGACCCAATTATGAGATAGAGGGATTCTTGGAAGTAGAAGTCGACGATGGGAAGCCATGATACTACGAAATTGTGCAGTATCTAGAACGTGGAGAATTCCCAGAAGGAGCTGGCAAGAAAGATAGAATATCCATTCAGAAATTGGCTTCCCAATATGTGAATTTGAGGAGAGAGTTGTACAAGGGACAAGCCAATGGCGTCCACCTGAGATGTTTAAGAAAAGAAGAGGCTCAGAAGGTGATGGAAGAGGTGCACACTGAAGTATGTGGACTGCATATGAATGGATTGAATTTGTCTCGAAAGATAGTGAGACATGGATTTTACTAGTCGACCATGGAAGCTGACTGCGTAAAACTGGTGAAGCACTATCACGATTGCCATGCACACTGCAACTTTAACCATCTACCACCTACGAAATTCCACGGACTGTCAGAACCGTAGCCTTTCTTAGCGTGGGGTATTGACATAATTGGAGAAATCAAGCCACATGCATCAAATGGACACCGCTTCATAGTAGTAGCGGTAGACTATTTTTCGAAATAGGTGGAAGCCGAGTCATTCCGTAATGTTACAGAGAAACAGATGGCCAATTTCATAGCCCGTAATATAGTATGTTGATACAGAATGCCACATCACATAGTGACGGAAAATGGAGTCTAATTTCAGGGAGAAACAAAGGCGATGTTACAGAAGTATGAGATAGGGCATCACAAATCATCACCTTACAGGCCACATGCTAATGGGGCGGTGGAGGCGGCCAACAAAACCATAAAGAAAATACTAGCTAAGATGTCGGAAAGTTATAAAGATTGGGTTGACAAACTGCCGTATGCCCTGTGGGGGTATAAAACTTCGGTGAGAACGGCAATAAGAGCCACACCCTATGCTTTGGTTTACAGGATGAAGGCGGTGTTACCAGTGGAAATAGAGATACATTCAATACGGGTACTACCAGAGGTAGGATTGCCTGAGCAGGAATGGGCCTCGCAGTGGTTCGAACAACTAGCATTACTGGATGAGAAAAAGATAAAGGACTTGTACCACATGCAGCTATACCAGAAAAGGTTGCCAGGGTGTTCAATAAGAAGGTGCATCCCACCAAGACCAGAGAAGGTTATTTAGTGATCAAGCAGTCGAAGCCACTGATAATGGACCCAATGGGAAAGTTCAGGCCCAATTGGGAATGGCCATACCTAGTCAAGAAGGTGATGGGGAATGAGGTAGTGAGACTGTCAGATTTGGAAGGGAACGAGTTCACCGAGCCCATCAATGTGGACAGGTTGAAATAATACTTTGCAAAAAAAAAAAGAAAAAAAAGAAAGGCTTGTTGGGTTGAAAATCCACAAAGGACAGCCCAAACAACATATAAAGCATGAGTGAGCAAGAAAAATGGTTAATTGTAAAATCCGTGAGGAACAGTTAGCGACATAGGTATCCTTGCAATGTAGTTCATTATTTCCTACATATGTACTAAGAAGTAATGCAAACGCCTTTATTGAAACAAATTTTCAAGATGTTCTTAGATTGCATAAATCCTAGCTAACTGGGAAAAATTAGAGTCAAGTAATTAAAAATCACGTCTTTTGTTTCTTAGATGCTGGACAAGGTCAGGAGATCTAGGAAAAGGAGCGTTGGGAGGCCCTAGGGCAGTGACGGGCCACATTCGGCGCTGAGACCATTTGGCCTGGAAATGGTCCAAGAGGCGGTAAGACAGGGGCCCATTTTGCAAAGTGCGCTGTCCAGGGACATGGTGATGGAGACACCCATATTGTCAAGAAACCCTGGCAGTAGTAGTATAAAATGAGCTGGAGTATAGACTGAGAAGGGGTACGCAATGCCCGAGGAAATCCACGGTGACATGACTATGACGCCACCAAGGACACATCCACGTGATGTTTGCAGTAGTAGTAAGGCACACCATCCACTCATGCCATTCCGCATAAGGAAGGTTTTTATTCAGTAAGGCCCGAGAAAGGTGGTGACGAGGGCCATAAGAAATAAAGACAGGAGCCGGAGGAGGAATAATAAGTCGACTTCTCTTGCAACCAGATCTGGAAAAAAAGGAAAAAAAAAAAGAAAAAAAAGAAAGGCTTGTTGGGTTGAAAATCCACAAAGGACAGCCCAAACAACATATAAAGCATGAGTGAGCAAGAAAAATGGTTAATTGTAAAATCCGTGAGGAACAGTTAGCGACATAGGTATCCTTGCAATGTAGTTCATTATTTCCTACATATGTACTAAGAAGTAATGCAAACGCCTTTATTGAAACAAATTTTCAAGATGTTCTTAGATTGCATAAATCCTAGCTAACTGGGAAAAATTAGAGTCAAGTAATTAAAAATCACGTCTTTTGTTTCTTAGATGCTGGACCAAGGTCAGGAGATCTAGGAAAAGGAGCGTTGGGAGGCCCTAGGGCAGTGACGGGCCACATTCGGCGCTGAGACCATTTGGCCTGGAAATGGTCCAAGAGGCGGTAAGACAGGGGCCCATTTTGCAAAGTGCGCTGTCCAGGGACATGGTGATGGAGACACCCATATTGTCAAGAAACCCTGGCAGTAGTATAAAATGAGCTGGAGTATAGACTGAGAAGGGGTACGCAATGCCCGAGGAAATCCACGGTGACATGACTATGACGCCACCAAGGACACATCCACGTGATGTTTGCAGTAGTAAGGCACACCATCCACTCATGCCATTCCGCATAAGGAAGGTTTTTATTCAGTAAGGCCCGAGAAAGGTGGTGACGAGGGCCATAAGAAATAAAGACAGGAGCCGGAGGAGGAATAATAAGTCGTAACTTCTCTTGCAACCAGATCTGGAAAAAAAGGAAAAAAAAAAAAAAAAAAAAAAGAGAATTTTTTTAGCTCATTGAGTTGAAACCTGAAAAGGCGACTCATGCAAGATAGAGCAATCTGCTAAGTTGAAAATATGAAAGGACAACTTAGGCAAAAGATAGAACGAACCTGCAAAACAAGGGGACTCCTAAGAAACCGGCTTACATGATGGTGTTTTATCCTGTCTAAACCATGAAGCGTCTCGGCCAAGATAATGGGGGAGAGATCATGACCACATCAGATTCCCTTGATGATATGCAATAAACGATAGTCTCCTCTCGTACTATCACAAACCACCAAGAGATATTGGGCCAAGATACAGAATAAGACTACAATCCTCTAGGGATGGGATCCTACCTCCATCCTGGAAGATACATGTAAAAGGACCTGTAACTCAATGAATGAAGCACAAGGAAGCATCTTTTCCGCATCTTCAGGATAGCAAAGGAAAGCTTCGGAGGCTTCCCGAGGGTATTGACATTGGAAATATGGCATCGCCGAAAGGGTAGTAAGAGAAAAATACAAGCCGAGAATGGCAGCAAACTCTTCAAGGAGTGGGCATATTTCAAAATCTGGGAATCAGAAGACATGATTTTCAATATCCCAAAAGGATGAGGCCGCTTTCAAAAAGGCGTAATCCACATTGATCCGGTGCAGGTAGCGGAGAGCAGTAAGCTGAGCTAGGTCTGGGGATGACCAGTCTACCACCCCATGAATAAGGGATACAATGAGATCTTGAGCCATGAGGCCAAAGAGAACTGAGCAATCATCAGAGGAGAATTGGCAGAAGGAAACTATAGGCAGTCCAAGGGGGCGTCCAAAGCTTTTTATAGGCAAAGGGCACCAAAGGCCAAAAGGATTCCTAAAAGGGGTGAAGAAAACCCTCTAGCACAAGGAATGCCTAATCAAGGATGACATCAAGCCAATAGGACAAAGAAAACCCATTAGAATAGGGAATGCATCCATGCATACATGCACACGATTTTTGTTTTGTGTTCGCAGGCTTTGAAGAAAAAGCGGCGAGGACGAGCAACTCCAAGAATGGAGAGGAACTTCGGGAATGAGGATGAGCAACTCCAAGAATGTAGAGAAACCTCAAGTATGAGGACGAGCAACTCCAAGAATGGAGAGGAACCTCGGGAATGAGGATGAACAACTTCTAGAATGGAGAGGAACCTCGGGAATAAGGACAAACAACTCCAAGAATGGAGAGGAACCTCGAGAATGAGGACGAGCAACTCTAAGAATGGGGACTGACTCCGAGAAGTGAGAGGAATAAAGCAAACCTTGGGAATGAGGATGAAGAACTCCGGGAATGGAGAGGAACTTCGAGAATGGAGAACAACCTCGGGAATGAGGGCGAGCAAAGAGCCTCGAGAATGAGGACGGATCATGTAAGTAAAAAATGCATGCATGACTTTGATAGGGTTATCACTGTCACACAGTACACAAGCCCCATCAAAGTAGGGGCGACTGTAGACATTTCATTTTTTACATAAGCCCGATGATGAGCCTCGTATGGAGGCACTACCTGAAAAGTTGATGAAGTTGTGAAAAACGAATGCCGGAAGGGAGGAAAACCTCCAAAATTAGCACCTCATTGGATTCGGACTCACTAGCCAGCCTCGGACTCGCTCAGTGAGCTGCTGTTTCAAACCTTAGCTTCAGACCTCCCATACAGCCCATCCATGTGGCCCAAAACCCCATGCAATCGGCCCATGCAGCCATGCATAATCTTCCTAAATATGAGAGCATCAACACTTTCCAATTTAATGAGATTTTGGGATCTCATCCTTACCAATTTAACAAGATTTGAGATCTCCTCATCACCAAATTTACAAGATTTTATTCCCAAAATAATTTGATAATATATTCCCAAATAAACATGATTTGTTTCCCTATTTGGAGATCCCTTCAAATCATTATAAAAGGGAGGCTCATTTCTTATTCTTTAGAGCATCACCGAAAAAACAACAAAAAAAAGAAAGGAAAAAATGAAAAACAGAGAGGGAGAAACAATGAGAAAACAAAAGAAGAGAAAACCAGAAAAAAGCAACAAAGCAGCGTGAAGGGAAAAACCAGAAAAAAATAACGAAGCAGGTGAGGAAAAGAAAACCAGAATCAGCCATAACAATAACCAAACAGCAAACAAAGCAACCAACAAACAGTGAATCAGCGCTAACAGAAACCGAAACAACAAACCAGAAACTGAAATAGCAAACCAGTGAACCGAAACAGCAACCAAAAATAGAGAAACAGCAAACCAGCAACCATAAATAGTGAACCAGCGAACCAGCGATCCTTCCGGTGACGGCCTAACGTACTTCTGAGAGAGAAACTTAAAAGGTAAGACCTGAGGGCACCCTTACCATATTTATTTTCATAGTTCCGGGCGCTGCATGCCTGGCTGGACGTGAAATACGTACAGCCGGGTATTCGAAGCCCTACATCAAAATAATGGTCAAATCTCTGGCCACATCTTCTCTTGGCATTTTGTTATTTATTTTTATTATTTTATTATTTTATTTTGTTTGTTCATGTTGATGGTTATACGTATATGCATTGTTATATTATCCCGGTAGATCTTTATTCCTAGAATAAATGCTGCTTCTCCCAGATCTTTCATGGAGAATTTTAATGAAAGCCAAGTTTTCACTGACGTTAACATGAGAATGTCATTTCCAATAAGCAATACATCATCAACATAAAGGACAATGAATGCCAGTGCTCTCCCACTAACCTTCTTATATACACAAGGATCATCCTCGCTTTGAACGAAATCATATTCTTTTATGATCTCATCAAAGCGTTGGTTCCAAGAACGCGATGCTTGCTTCAATCCATAAATGGATCGATTTAACTTACAAACCTTGTTTGCAAGTCTCGGCACGACAAAACCGTCAGGCTGTTGCATATAAACATCCTCCAAAAGTTTCCGTTAAGGAAAGCGGTTTTGACGTCCATCTGCAATATCTCATAATCAAAATATGTAGCTATCGCAAGCATTATCCGAATACATCATAGTGGATTTGCAATGTTGTCCTCTGATGTGACCTTCTCGATCTTCACATCGCCACGATGTATGATCTCACGAATCAGATGGAAACGTCGAAGAACATGCTTGGATCGTTGATGAGACTGCGGTTCCTTAGCCTGCGCTATAGCCCCGTTATTATCACAATACAATGGAACGGGCTCAGCTGCTAACGGAACTACTCCTAATCCAATTAGGAATTTACGGATCCAAACTTCCTCTTTTACCGCTTCAGCTGCAACAATGTACTCCGCTTCTGTTGTTGAATCGGTAACAGTCTCTTGCTTGGAAGATTTCCAGCTTATTGCTCCGTTATTCAAACAAAATATGTACTCGAATTGCGACTTGCAGTCGTCTTTATCGGTTTGGAAACTTGCATCGGTAAACCCAGTTACCTCAAGTTCTCCATCTCCACAGATTAAGAAAGCATCCTTAGTTCGTCTAAGATACTTTAGGATATTCTTAACCGCCATCCAATGACCATCACCTGGATTGGCCTGATAGCGACTACACATGCTCAAAGCATACGAGACATCAGGTCGCGTACATATCATGTCATACATGATCGATCCGACTGCTGAGGCGAACGATATCCAACTCATATTGTCTCTCTCATCTTAAGTTTTAGGACACATGTCCTTTGATATAGTGACGCCATGTGACACTGGCAACAGTCCCCTCTTGGACTGATCCATGTTGAATCTCTTCAACACTTTGTCAATGTACGTGCTCTGGGAGAGTCCAAGCAGCTTTCTAGATCTATCTCGGTAGATCTTTATTCCTAGAATAAAGGCTGCTTCTCCTAGATCCTTCATGGAGAATTTTAATAAAAGCCAAGCTTTCACCGACGTTAACATGGGAATGTTATTGCCAATAAGCAATACATCACCAACGTAAAGGACAATGAATGTTAGTACGCTCCCACTAAACTTCTTATATACACAAGGATCATCATTGTTTTGAACGAAATCATATTCTTTTATGATCTCACCAAAACGTTGGTTCCAAGAATGCGATGTTTGATTTAATCCATAAATGGATCGATTTAACTTACAAACCTTTTTTGCAAGTCTTGGTGCAAAAAAACCATCAGGCTGTTGCATATAAACATCCTCCAAAAGGTTTCCGTTAAGGAAAGCGGTTTTGACGTCCATCTGCCATATCTCGTAATCCAAATATAGAGCAATATCAAGCATTATCCTAATGGATTTAATCATGGTAACGGGTGAAAAAGTTTCGTCAAAATCGACACCATGTTGTTGACGATACCCTTTCGCTACAAGCCTAGCTTTGTACGTTTGTATGTTGCCATATATTTCGGTCTTCCTCTTGAAGACCCATTTGCAACCAATAGGCTTTACGCCTTCTGGTGCATCAACCAGTGTCCAAACTTGGTTGGTGTACATGGAATCCATTTCGAAATTCATGGTATCTTACCATAAACGGAGTCGATCCTTGTATCGCTTCCTCATACGTAGCCGACTCATCTTTCTCAATAAGATTAATATCCATATGAGGTGAGATCAGAAACCCATACCACTCAGGTTGTTTTCTAACTCTCTCCGACCTACGCGGTTCTTGTGTATTCGAAGATTGTGGTACAGTCTCATCCCTGATGGACTGTTCATGTTCCGTTAAGGATTTTGTGCCAGGAACAGTATCACTCCAATTTTCATCGAGTTCTACTTTCCTCCCACTTATCACTGTATTTAAGAATTCCTTCTCAAGGAAAACCGCATGTAGAGCAACAAATACTTTGTTCTCTTATGGGTGATAGAAGTAATATCCTTTGGTTTCCCTAGGATATCCTACAAATAGGCATTTATCAATTTGAGTTCTAGTTTGGTACCTTCCAAACATTTGAAGTATGCCCAGCATCCCCAAATCTTCAGGAATGAGAAACCCGGTTTCTTTCCTGTCCATATTTTATACGGAGTCTGTTGAACAGACTTTGACGGAACCTTATTCAAAATAAGTATTGCACTGTTCAATGCATATCCCCAGAAGGAAATAGGTAGCTATGTGCGACTCATCATAGACCTTACCATGTTTAACAAAGTTCGGTTTCTCCGTTCGGACACACCGTTTAATTGCAGTGTTCCAGGAGGAGTCCACTGTGAAAGAATACCATATTCTTTCAAGTATTCAAGAAACTCATTGCTCAAGTATTCGCCACCACATTCTGACTGTAATGTCTTAATACTTTTGTCGGTCTGTTTTTCTACTTCGTGTCGAAACTCTTTGAATTTCTCAAAGGTTTCCAACTTGTGTCTCATAAGATACACATAACCATAACGCGATGCATCATCCGTAAAGGTTACGAAGTATTCATATCCACTTCTAGCCTGGCTAGACATGGGCCCACATACGTCACTATGAACGAGGGCTAACAGTTCGGTGGCACATGCACCTTTACCGCTAAAAGGTGATTTAGGCATCTTGCCTAATAAACAAGATTCACAGACGTCATATGAATTTGGATCAAATCCGTCCAAGTACCCAATCTTCAAAAATGTGGATATACGTGTCTTATTTATGTGTCCCAGACGACAATGCCACATGTAAGTTTCATATTTGTTACTTACTTTAAGCCTTTTGTTTGATACAATATATGTTTGAGATTGATTCATATTCAAAATATAAAGACCATTATTTACATCAGCAGTGCAAATCTCCATATAATTTTTATACATAAAACACCCAGTGTTTCTAAATACAAAAGTATACCCACATTGGGTTAACATAGATATAGAAACAATATTCCTAGTCAAACTAGGTACATAATAACAGTCTGTAAGTTTAAGTACATGCCCCGAGGGCAGTTCCAAAACAAAAGTGCCAACGGCCAAAACGGTGACTCGTGTCCCATTTCCAACGCGGAGGTCAATCTCTCCTGAGGCCAGTCTCATGCTAATCTGCAGATCCTGCACATCAGTACATATATGAGCACCACAACCAGAATCAAAAATCCAATTTTTAAGACTAGTAGTAGACATGTTTATTTCTATAACAAACATACCTGATGCCGGTGCCTTGCCCGCTTTGATTTCCTTCATGTGTGCCTTGTACTCGCGGAAGTCATGCTTCCAGTGACCCCACTTCCCGCACTGTAGACATACATCTTGGGATTTGTCCTTACCTTTCCCAAAAGGTTTTGACGATTTGGCCTTGCCTTTCTTCTTCTTCTTCTTCTTTACACCTCCAGTCGCCTTGGGCCAAGCCCTCGGAGTCTGAGATGTTGAAGCGAAGTGCGCCTCGCGCTTCTTGCCCTTTAGGAGCTCCTTTTCCGCTTCACGCAGAGTGGACATCAACTCTTCAAGAGTTTGGTCTTGGTTCAACATGTTGTAGTTCATGATGAACCTACTCCAAGTGTCGGGGAGAGACTGTAAGATCAAATTCACTGAAGTCTCAGCCTCGAAGACAATGCCCATCTGTCCCAGCTGCTCAATGTCAGCAATCATCTGTGACACATGTGTTAGACATTATGTCCCATAGCGTCACTGTTTGTAAATGATATTGTATTATTGTACAAAATTAACTATGTGATTATGAAATTGCCTTTTGCCGTTTTGTAATATTATTTACTTTGACTAATAAATGGCGAAAGTCCATATGATTAATACTGGATTGAGATGATATGAGACAGTATCAATCTATAAAAGTTTAATCATTAAATATCCCTAGTCGGAGTATTATCGAGATTGGACATCGATAATGCGGAATAGACTAGTATTGCGCTTGTGCACGTTGTGAGGGCACAACAGCATAGTTCTCATATATTTAAGTATTGGATACTTATGCAAGTGCAATAGGAGGTTGTGTTTTACCGATGGTACGGAAAACAGCTTCGCTCTGGATAGACCCCGCGGAATCCCATTGGTAGTATGTCTGCGTGTCTATGGGAGGCCGCATCAGGGTAGGTGTATATGGTCTTAACCTGAGACTTACATCGCTAGTACTTGCGACAATCGGTAAACTTTGGTTTTGGTGGTTGGGGACCCTAACCGGTTCTGTGTACACCTCTTCTGGGTTTATCGAGAATCGTAGTGTACTGGATGTGATGTCAAGATGGAAGTATCGCTTCAGACATATGGAGGTGATGATCACGCAGGACACAGAACTAGTACTCTATAAAAGGTTGCAACCGTCGGGACAATATGACTAGGTCAGGATTGTCTGATTTAAAGAGACTAGCTGTTTGATGTCCGATATATGTTTCGTACGGGGCAGACACATCTCCAGCCCCAGGCCTAGCATGTGATCATCCGATACTGGATCGATGTACGCAATACTACGGTATACTACGCTTGATATAGATCTTATATTCCTATAAGAATATTTCTGGAGAATTGGGTAGACATGGCGCTTTGCTAGAAGCCAACCTTGTCTTGTGAATCGGTGAGAACGTAGTACGAGGTACGTGCGTGTTCGGATTATCCGACGACCGTATTTACTGCCAACATATCCGGAGATCTCTTGGGTCGCTTCCTGAAGATTCACCTATGATATTTGATTCGGACTTAATTAATCTTGGATTAATTGCGGAGAAACTTTATCTCGGATAAAGTACCTTGTTTAGAGAGAGAGAACGATTAATTTGGAATTAATCGATAAAATTATTATATTCGATATAATAATCGAAATTCGATTTCGACGCGAAATTAAAATTAGATTTTAATTCGGGCATACGAGTTAATTTAGAATTAATTCGTTAGCGACGTAAATAATAATTTCGCTAGGCGCGATTATTTATTTAAATTCGATTTAAATAACGTCGCGACGTAAGTTCGGTATTTCGGAAATATCGAACCCGAACGCGTGAGTGCACGTGGGCCCACTTTCATTTGGAAACGTGTGGGGCCCACATGACACATGTCATTATATGCATTATTTTATTGATGATGCATTGCATGGTGATAGTGTATATTACACTCAAATGTTATGCATGGAATTTGAGTGTTTGACACTCTAAGCCTTTGCATGGCTTGTGTCATAGATTTATTATTATTTAATAAATATTATGGCATAAATATAAATTGATTTTTGGTATCAAAATCAATTAAGAAAATCTCTCTTCTCTCACTCACTCTTGACCGAAAACTGCATGCAGTTTTGGTCTTCATCTTCTTCAAATTTGGTTGCCAAAAGCTTGAAGAAAAGGTTGATGTTTGGAACATGCAAGGCTAGCACCTTCAAGGGATCAAAAGAGGTGATAGGGAAACCATCATAGAGCAAGGAATACACAAAGTTTGGAGCTTTCCTCTTCTTGTCTTCCTTGGCCGAACCTAATCTACCTTGGAGCTTCCATCTTGGCTTGATCTTTCTTCATCACAAGAGATTGGTAAGTATGATTCCGCCATACTTCATCTTTTATATATATTCTTTGTTGTATTTCATGTATGCTTAATCTTTCCTTGGGACATATTAAAGAAACCAACAACATGGTGCTCAACAGATATACCCTCTGACATGCGAGCGCGGAAGAGCTTCTTCTGCAACTCATATCTTTGCGATCTAAGATTAAATCGGTGAAGATCATGCAACTTCGCCATCATCTCATATGGATCCAATCCCTTATTTTGACGACGGAATTGTGGAGTCATAGCAACAAGCATTACCAATTGAGCAGTCGCGTTGTCATCGCTATGAGTCTTCCAAAGCTCTAGCTCAAGCAACTGATCAGGTCGGGGCTTAGGCCCAAGAGGTCTCTTTATAGTGTAGAGCAACTTCTCGGATCCCAGGACAATCCTGAGATTCATGTCCCAATCTTGAAAGTTTGTGCCATTAAAGACATTATCGCCCATGACAATATCCCTAATGCTTAATTTTCCTGTCATCTTAATTTGCAATAGTCAAACTATTCAATTAACGATGTATGGGTACAGTCTAACTGTTACAAGAAAAATAATAAAATATTAGTCCAACTAATAAATATAATTGACGAAATAATTTGAAAGCGCGTAAAGCTAAGTATTTGAACGAAATTGCAAATTCAATATTAGCCTCCCACTATTTTTCGGCGAGCCTCTAACCCTTTGTTGAGTACTCGGGAAAACTAGTTTCCTAGTGGGCTAGGATCCCGTTAAATAACACACAACCTTGACTTTGGCCAACAAGCTGTATGATATTTAACTAGGTAGATCTCTAAGATCAATTGGATCTCATCCAATTCCTAGATCCGGTAGGTGGACCTCCAAGTCTGAAACATATATACAATATATATGCCATATATCCAATATATTTTCCTAACATTTTTCCTCTAAATCAACTAAACCTTGGCTTTGGCACAACAAGCTTAATGATTCCAGTTAAGCGGAACCCATTGACTTTGGAAAGCTTCGTAATCAATGTCGATGGACAAGAAGTGATCTTGACTTTGGCCAAAAAATCACAACTTGGATAAGACATACAATATGGAACAAAGCCTTCATGATTCAAACACATCCGCGATGGACAAAAGGTCTTGACTTTGGCCAACAAACCAATGCCAATCTTGGATATTGAGAATGAATCATTTAATGGAAGGAAAAACGCTTAATATTTGTTGAGGTTTTTTCGCGTAAATTGGCAACCAATTTATTATCTTTGATTAGGTTCTCATCATACACCCTTAAGCATGCATTCTAAAAGCATAATAAGGCGCGGTAAATAAATTAATAATGATATGCAGATGGATATCTCACAGATTGTTCCTAGAACAAATCACTCATTTTCCTCTCCCCGGCTAGCACTATCCTAACTTCTACCCAATTACATAATACAATTAAAGAAACCTCATTAACATTGAGGGGAATTATGTGAGAAGAGAATTACAAAGAATCGAGAGATAAGGCTGGACACGCAGGTCCAATTTAATAAATTCTAAATTTACAACAATTTCCAAAATTGCCCTTTCCCTTCTAATATCCATCCGATATACATTATTCATTCAACACATCCATGTATTCACACAAAGCATGTTATTCAATCAATCTAATCCAATTAATTAATCTTTGAATAAAGTGATCATCCAATGTTCAAACAACGATTTGATTTGCGCGAGTCCAACTCGTTTAAGAATAAGTACTCAAAGTACGAATTCTTGAATTATATCGAACTACAATTTAATTCTAATTTAATTTTTATTCAATAATAATTCTATATTAATTCCAAATTAAATAATTACACTTTTAAATGCGCCTTTACGACTTATATTCCAAATCTAATCTAAATGGGTCTCAAAGCCCAATTAACATCCAATGTCATTTAATTAAAGTCCAATGGGCTTTCAATTATTTTCTTAAGGCATGGACTTTGGTCAATATGGGTCAAACCCAAATACCAAAGCCCAATTAAGGAATCACCCAATTTGCCAAGAAACCAATTTCGGCCCATTAGGCCCAATTAAACATAAAAGGCTCATTTGTTATATTTGGACTTAATGGAATGGTTTAGGCCCAATTTGGATCCAATCCAATTGACCTAAACCAACTTGGCCCAACCAAGCCCATTAGCCCAAATACAACATTGTAAGCCCAATTCTAAATTAAGGCCAACTAATTAAATTTTAATATTCCAAATATCATAATTTAATTGATTAAAGTGCTTAGCCATGATTAACTATTAAATTAACATTTCCAAAATACTAATTTAATTAATTAATCATGTTTATTCATAATTAATACATGTCCAACATTATTGTTACAAAATCATCTCATTTTCATGCTTTTAAGGTCACGACATTGAGTGATTTTTAAAACCTATTTCGATTTCAATCCAATTAAATCATAAATCAATTTATCCCAAGTCTTTAAACTCATCCAATGATCAAAAAACTAAAAAAATACCATGACCTAGGGTTTATATAGTATTCGGCCATCATACCAAATTGGGGAAAAATAATCCAATTTGTTTTTCATTAATTGATCATATATAACTCCAAGTTATCCATATACAAGCATACTCAAACAAACAATTTGGTTAAATCATGCTCAAATCAAATTTACCCAAATTTTAGTATATAAACCCTAATCAAATTTCATGCTCAAATAGGCTCCATGATACCATTGTTGGGTTTCTAAGGTGTCCCAAGATCATTTAAGCAATGAAACATGTGAATACTCAAAGAAGAATTTGCGGAATAATACTCACTTTGATCGGATGTTGGATGCGTCAAATACAAAACTTTGCTCCTTGAAGTTTTGGCCAAGCTCCTCCTTTGGGGATGAAATCCAAGCTCCAAGCTTTGTTGTTGATTCCATGCTCAAGGATTTGTTTCCCTATCACCTTAGATGATTCTTTAATGTGCTAGCATAAGGAAAAAATTGCAACAAAAATTTCCCTAATTGCTTTGTAGGTTTCGGCCAAGAGAGATGGAGAGGGAGAGAGAGCTTTTTCAATTTCTTTTGTTTTTGTTTTCTAAAAACTTATGTCAAAAGTCAAAAGGCAAATTTGGTATATCCTTTTCCAAAAAGAATAAAGAAAATTGGAGGGAAAAAAGTAATTAAGGCTTCCAACTACTCCCATCATGAATAGTGACTGGATGTCAATCACAAAAATGTGACTTGACTTCCATCACTAAAGTGACTTGCGATGTGACTTGTGGGCCCCACTTAAATTCAAAATCCAAGTGGGCCGCAAACACATTCCGGGCTCGGGTTCGCTAATTCCAAATTAACAAATTTTCCGTTGCGACGTAATTAAATCAAATTTAATTAAATAATTATGCATAGCAAAATTACTATTCACATCGCTCGCGAATTAATTCTAAATTAATTTGTTTGCCCGAATTAAAATCCAATTTTAATTCCGCGTCGAAATCTAATTTCGTTTAATATATCAAATATATATTTATCGATTAATTCCAAATTAATCGTTCTCTCTTTTCAAATAGTATTTTATCCTAGATAAAATCTCTCCATAATTAATCCTAGATTAATTATGTTCGAATCATACGTCATCGGTGAATCTTCGGGAAGCGACCCATGAGATCCCTGAATATGTTGGCAGTAAATCCGGTCGTCGGACTATCCGAACACGTGAGTACCTCGTACTACGTTCTTACCAATTTACGAGACATGGTTGGCTTTTAGCAAAGCACCGTGCCTACCCAATTCTCCAGAAATATTCTTAAAGGAATATAATCTATGTCAGGCGTAGTATACGTAGTATTGCGTATTATGATCTAGCATCAGATGTCACATGCAAGGCCTGGGGCTGGAATAGTGTCTGCCCCGTACGAAGCATATATCGGATCACAAACAACTAGTCTCTTTAATCGGATAAGCATGACCTTGTCATATTATCCCGATGGTTGCAACCAATTAGAGTACCAGTTCTGTATCCCTACGTGATCATCATCTCCATATGACTGAAGTGATACTTCCGTCTTGACATCACACCCAATACACTACGATTCTCAATAAACTCAGAAGAGGCGTACACAGAACCTGTTAAAGTCCTGGACGACCAAAACCAAAGCGTATTGATTGTCGCAAGTACTAGCGATGCAAGTCTCAGGTTAAGACCAAATACACTATACACCTACCTTGATGCGGATTCCCATAGACACATAGTCATACTACCAATGGGATTCTGCGGTGTCTATCCAGAGCGAATATGTTTCCGTACCATCGGTAAACACAACCTCTTATCACACTTGCATAAGTATCCAATACTTAAATATTGAGAAACTATGCTGTTACGCTTCCATAACACGCACAAGTGCAATACTAGTCTATTCCGCATTATCGATGTCCAATCTCGATAATACTATGACTAGGGATATTTAATGATTAAACCGTTATGGATTGATATTGTCTCATATCTTGTAATCCCGAACTAATCATAAGGACTTTTATCATTTATTTATTAAAGTAATCAAATTACAAGCCCCCAAGGGGTGTGGCTTGGTGGTGAAGGGTCCAGAATCTCACCTTGAGGTTCTGGGTTCGAATCCAGGGGGTGCAACTTCTTGTAAGAGCCTGGGGCAGCCGGGGGTTTTACCTGCGCCGCGGCCCAGAATGGGTGGTTTGGTGGCGGGGTTTCCAACGATTTCAAAAAAAAAAAAAAAGTAATCAAATTACAAAATGATAAAATGCAATTTCCATTGTCACATAGTTAATTTGTACAAAAACCACAATGTCTTTTACAAATAGTGACGCTATGGGTCATAATTGTCTAACAAATCAATGGTACTTAAGGTAAAAAATAATTAGAGGTGTATAACGGACATTTTGACCCGACTGTAATTACGAGATACTCGTGAAGGGTTAATCTATATGTAGTGACTATATCGATGGACACCGACTTGGTTCGGCTTAATATATCATCTGCGGGAACGAGAGTGCAACTTCGAGATTTTAGTGGAATAACCTAGAGTTAATAATTCAGAATATTTAATTAAGAGCTTAATTAATTTTTCGAGATTATTGAAGCTCGGAACCATAGGTCCATTTGGTCCCCGTGCTAGCTCGATTTACTATAGCGGATTTAGTATAATTGGATAGTCCAATTATATACTCACATATATATAAATATTCTTAATATGATAAAGAATATTATTTGTCACACTTGGAACTATTTATTAAAAGTTAATATATGGTTTTAACAATTATATGATAATTATTAAATGAATTAATATTAAATTATATTTGATATAATTTAATAAGGCTAAAATAGGAATTCCAAATTTTGGGTTTTGGAAACCCTTGGATATTTTTGGTGGTTACACTTTCAAAAAGTGATAACCTTTTAATTTTGTAACATCCTTTCAATTATGGTAATTGAAAATTTTTTGTTAAAATTTTTTCAATAATTCCTTGGCTTGGACGATTTTTGTAAAGAGGAAGGGAAGGGTTTTGTTTGTTTTGGAAACAAATAACCCTAGGTATAAAAAGAAGATTTATTTTTCTTTTTGCAAAAACTCTCATTCTAACCCTAGCCTCCATCTTCTTCTTCTCCAAATCCTCTCAATTGTTGAGAAAAAGTAAAAAGAAGAACATAAGAAAAATAAAAATAAAAAGAACAATATTGTTGTGTGACTTTATCTTTAAATCGTTTAGGGATTGATTTTGTGAGTCTTGCCCACACAAGTTTTCGTTGGTAACGAGATATAGTTCGAAAGACTTTGTGGTGTCGAACAAATCATCCTCTTAATCTTTTTCTTATTGTACATGGCAGTGAGCATTGTTTTAGCTCATTGGCACCTCTTTCTTGGTGAAACGGAACTCGGTTTGGTTTCGTTTTAATCCAAAATTATTGGGGAATATTTTGTGATGTTTTGGGACTGTGTTGGGGCTGTTTTCAAGTGAAAAATCAGAACCAAAACACAGCCTCTGTCCATACATTTCAGGGGCTGTTTCTGCAGTGCGTGGGGCGCGAATCGAGTCCAAAACAGTCCAGTTTTTGTCTGGCTGTTCGGGGCCGTTCGTGGACTATTCTGGGCCTGTTTCGGGGTTTGAATTTTGTCTAAAACTGAAGCAAAATTTCAGTGGTAGTGGCAGTAGCATTCGGCATTCAAAAAATCTGTGTGCCTAAATCGTTTTCGCTGCGCGAGGAAATCGTTTCCTAAAAAATCTCCTGCTGGAGATACCCTAAAAACCCAAAACCCTGCCGTATAAATTAAAGTTGTCATTAAGTGAGTTGATTTTCAATCACTGAAGTCACGAGATCTGATTATGTCTAGCCAGACATAAATTCAAATTCAATATCCATCTGGACTGATTGAACCCCAATGACTCATTAATGTCCAACAAGACTTATATCTCAAATAACATGAATCACAGACTGGTTAATGTCCAGCATGACTTATATCTCAAAAATATACATCCGGCCGAACATATATCAATATATTGGCAATCACTCACTATCTTGGCAATCACTCTAGACATGAGGGATATTGTCTCCCATTCTATTCTCAAAACCCCCAGACACTATAAAAAGGTGGCTTGCCTCTTGAGCTCGGGAGTAAAAAAAAATTGAAATCCCCCACTACTGACCAAAAAATCCTGAATCTATTTCCAGGTAACCCAACCAAAATTTATGACGAGTTTCTAGTGTTCCTTAATCAGGCATGCAAACCATCAAAAGTCCAACATTCAGAAGGTGCTTCTTGAGTAAAGTTTCAATAAGGTACGACCTGCGGGCACTTTGACTTCTAGTTACGCATTTTTAATTTATGTTGCAATACAGTATCTCCGTCCAGACGTGGACATGCAAACTCACAAAATATGTCAGACCATTCGGTGCAAACACCCGACCACATTAATGTCTCCTTTAGCTTATTGCATTCTTATCTATTTTATTATTCCGCTAGCCATTATTATTTTATGCATGTTAGTCACTTCGTTGGGTTATTTTATACAGGTCTCATGTTTGCCTGTTCTGATATGTGAAGAAATATTCGGTCAAACACCTTACATGTCTAGCCAGACATTCCCAAGATATATAGATCCTCCCGTATGTCCCCCCTATGGTATATAGAATGGAAACCCAGACATAAATTCCATAACTAATTCCGAATGGATGGTAACATGGTCTGTACTCGAGATATAATTCCACATGCCATTGGGAATGACTATACGCAAGGCTGATTTTCTACATATCACAATTTTTACCTGTGTCAAATTTTGTGATTTCCTGGGTCATTGATTTTTGCGATGCATATCCGGACATACTTGCAAGAAGTCCAGTCGGACCTATATTGTGCACAGAATGTCTGGCCAAACTTAGTTAAAGCTAGACCGATATGCACCAGTTTATTTTCTATCTTATGCCTACTTTTCTTTTCTATTTTATAGTTTTTTTATCATTGTTTATTTATTACTGTTAGTGATGCATGTGCTTTGGACTTCATAGTTTAGTGTACATCCGGCCAGACTTGTTATAAGTCTGGTCGGACATTAATTTCCCGATGAAAGCCCGACTAGGCTTCCACGAAGCCAGTCAATGAGAACATGTATTGTTTTGTCGCTATTGCTAATGTCAATTATGTTTCATTATATGTTGGGATATATGTTCTAGAACTTCGTATAATTTGTAAACAAAATTATTTGGTTAAAATAAAAGATACATTATTCATTTATCAATTGTTTTGATTTAAATTGCATGTTATAAATTATCTAGTTTACCCTTGATTACTTATGAGCCTTTAGGCTTAGTGTATGAATGTCATACACAAGAGGATTTAAGTCTGAAGTTCATTATCTAAAATAGTCCATAGAGAGCAAACAAAACATGTACTTTGTTTGTATTTTATCTATAGCTATTATCCATTCTATAAATGTATGTCGACCTTGATTCGAGATCATCCATGTGGTGACATGAGAATGAAGGTATCTTATATGATGTGATCATATAGGACTGGACCAAGATAGAAATGAATTTCTTATAATATTTGTTAAATAAAGAAATTCATTTCAATATACTAGATGTTCATATATGGATTGATCTTAAATCCTGAGTATACTACAAACTCCATCTAAGTCTGTTCCGCATATGGGTGTCTAGCATATGTGCTGAAGAATAAGACTACTAAGTTAGAGCCACGTTCTCAGGTGTGCCTATTTGTAGGCTACCCTAAGGAGACTAGGGGTGGGTTCTTCTATAGTCTGAAAGGTAATAAAATGTTTGTATCAACAAAGGCTATATTTCTTGAGGAGGGCTATATGATGGAGTTCAAACCTCGAAGTAAAGTGTTACTCGATGAGTTACTTGCTGGTTTGACCAGCACAACATCGTCAACTACAGTTGATAAAATCATAGCACCTTCGACATCCGAGCATCCGATGTAAGTATATCAGAATGATCTACCACCTAGACGTAGTAGGAGGGTTTTATGGTAACCTTATAGGAGTTAGAGAGGCACAAGTTGTCACATTCAGTGATGGTGTAGATGATCCATTGAATTATTGTAGTGCAATGGATGATTCTGATATAGAGGAATGGCTTAAAGCCATGAACCTCGAGATGAAGTCGATGTATTCTAACTCAGTCTGAGAAATTATAGACCAACTTGATGTGGGTAAAACCCATAGGTTGCAAGTGGATCTACAAGAGAATAAGAGGAGCAGATGGGAAGGTACAGACCTTCAAGGTTAGGCTAGTGGCCAACGGTTATACCCAGAAAGAGGGAGTCGACTATGAGGAGAATGTCTCGCCAATAGCCATGCTCAAATCCATTTATACTATTCTCTCCATTACCGTATATTATGACAATGAGATTTGGAAAATGGACTTCAAAATTGTATTCTTGAATGATAATATTGATAAGTATATCTATATGGTACATCCAGAGGGGTTCGTAGCCCAAGGTCAATAGCAAAAAGTTTTACAAACTGCAAAGGTCCTGTTGGACAATTATGACCCATATCATCACTATTTGTACAGATCATGGTGTTGTTGTACAAATTAACTGTGTGACAAAGGAGATTGCACTCTTATCATTTGTGATTAGATCACCTAGATGTATAAATGATGAGAGGTCCTATGATTTGTTCCTGGACAGAGAATGATATGATACAGTATCAGTCCACGAAGAATAAATCATTAAATATCCCTAGTCAGAGTATTATCGAGATTGGACATCGATAAATACGTAAAAGACTAGTATTACACTTGTTCACATTGTGAGGGCATAACAACATAGTTCTCATATATTTGGGTATAGGATACTCATGCAAGTGTAATAGGAGGTTGTGTTTTACCGATGGTACGGGAAACAGCTTCGCTTTGGATAGACCCCCGCGGAATCCCATTGGTAGTATGACTATGTGTCTATGGGAGTCTGCAATCAGGGTAGGTGTATTTGGTCTTAACCTGAGACTTGCACCGCTAATGCTTGCGACAATCAATATACTTTGGTTGAGGTCGTCCAGGGCTTTAACCGGATCTGTGTACGCCAATGCTGGGTATATTGAGAATCGTAGTGTGTTGGGTGTGATGTTAAGACGGAAGTATCACTCCAGTCATATGGAGATGATGGTCACATATGATACATAACTCGTTCTCTTAAATGCTCGAGCTATCGGGATATTATGACTAGGTCATGTATATCCGATTATAGAGACTAGTTGCCAGACATCTGATATGTGCTTTATACAGGGCAGACACAATTCCAGCCCTAGGCCTAGCACGTGAACATCCGATACTAGATCGACATAAACAATACTACGGTATACTACGCTTGATATAGATCACATATTCCTATAAGGATATTTCTGGAGAATTGGGTAGGCATGGCGCTTTGCTAGAAGCCAACCTTGTCTTGTAAATCGGTATAAACGTAGTACGAGGTACTTACGTGTTCGGATAGTCCAAGGACCGTATTTACTGCCAACATATCCGGGGATCTCGTGGGTCGCTTCCCGAAGATTCACCGATGATGTATGACTCATACTTTAATTAATCTGGGATTAATTAAAAGAGAGAGAAAATTAATCTGGGATTAATTATGGAGATATTTTATCAGGGATAAAATATTAATTAAAGAGAGAGAACGATTAATTTGGAATTAATCGATAAAATAATATATTCGATATATTATGCGAAATTGGATTTCGACGCGGAATTAAAATTAGATTTTAATTCGGGCGAACGAATTAATTTAGAAATAATTCGTTAGCGACGTGAATAGTGATTTCGCTAGGCGTAATCGTTTAATTACGTCGCAACGGAAAATTCTTTAATTTGGAATTAGCGAACCCTCGCCCGTGATTATTTGTGAACGCATTCGCATTTCGAATTCGAGTGCGGCACGCAAGTCAAATCAAGCGTCAAATCGCTAGTCACATCAAGAGTCAAATCACATGTCACTTTGAGTGATGTGACAATTTGATTGATTGATTTGAGTCATTGATGTGAGTTGATTGAAAAATATTTAATTGTTTTTTGCTTTTGCTTTTTGACTTTTTGGTAATTGGAAAGTAAAAAGAATTTGGTAATGGTTTTAATTAATTTTGGAAATTATAAAAACCTAATTAAATTTCTTTTTCTTTTCTCTCTCCACTATTCTCCTTTACATTTTTCTTCTCCCTCTCTTCTCCCTCCTTCTCTTCTCACGGCTTTGAGCCGATTTCTTCTCCAATTTTCTGGTTAGACCGAAAATACCAAGAAGAAGAAGAAGTGCTAGCACACCTTGAGTTATACATAGGTGATAGAGAAACGAACACTTGAGCTTGGAATCGATTTTGGAAGCTTGAAGCATGGAGCTTCAATGGAGGTCTTCAATGGCCGATTCTTGGAGGAGCCAAACCAGCCACCACCGTGCAGTCCACTGTCAAGGGAGCTGCTGCCCTGAGCTTTTGAGGGAGTTTGAAGGCTTGTCTTCTTCGCGTCGCAAGATCCGGTCAATGTGAGTATGTTTCTGCCATTCTCCTTGTGTATTCATGCGTTTTCTTGCTTGATTTGATGATCCTTGGACCTAATTAGAAACCAACAATGGTATCTATGAGCTTTGATCAAGCATGAAAAGTTAGGGTTTGAAATTGGGAAAAATCAATTGAAGCATGATTTGGTTAAATTGATTGATTAAGTATGCTTGTATGTTGATTAATTGAAGTTGTGCATGATCAATTTCATGAAATTGGATCCATTTTTCCCCAAATTTTTGGGCTTGGCCGAAAATCTTGGAACCCTAATGTCTTGGTAATTTTTATTGTTTGATCATTGGATGACTTAAAACAATATGGTAATGTTAATTTGAGGTTTAATTGGATTGAATTTTGAATTGAACAAATTTCCCCAAATTATAGGCTTTGCCAAAAATGATGATTTTTTGAAATTCATTGTGATTTTTTGATTTGATTCATTGGATGAGTTGAATTGATTTGGGAAATAATGATTGTGGATTCAATTGGATTGAAACCGAATCGGATAGAAAAAGCCCCTAATTGCCGAGACAAAAGCATGTGAAAATGGGCTTGATTTTGATAAATTGTGTTGGACACTATGTGTTGTTAAAGTGCATGATTAATTAGGCTAATTGATGTTTTAGAAATGTTAATTGGATGATTAATTGTGTATTACACTTAGGTTAATTAATTATGGAATTTGGAATTTTTTAAGTTAATTAATTGGGCTTGTTTTTGGAAATTGGGCCTTAAAGGTTGTAATTGGGCTTTTTGGGCTTGGTTGTACCAAGTTAGGTTTAGGCCAATTTGGTTGGATCCAATTAGGCCCAAAACCGAATCCATAAAGTCCAATTATGACTTAATGGACCTTAATTATTTAATTGGGCCTAATGGGCCAAAATTGATTTCTGGGCTTATGGGGTAAATCCCGGATTGGATTTTGGTTATTCGGTTTGACCCGAGTTGACCAAAAGTCCACGCCTTAAAGAAATTAATTAAAAGCCCATTGGAATTTAATTAAATAAACATTAGATGTTAATCGGGCTTTGAGACCAGTTGCGATTAAATTTGGAATTTAAGTCGTAAAGGTTCGTTAATAAAAATGTAATATTTAATTTGGAAATAAATAGTGAATTAGAATTAAATGCGTATCAAATTGGATTTAATTATGTAGTTTAATTTAATTCAAGAATTTGTACTTTGAGTACTTATTCGCAAAACGAGTTTGACTCGCACAAAATCAAATCTATGTTTGAACATTGGATGATCACTAATTATCAGATTAATTAATTGGATTAGATTGATTGATAACATGCTTGTGTGAATACATGGTTGCGATGCATGAATAATGTATATCGGATGGATATTAGATGGGTGGGGCAATTTTAGAAATTGTAATAAATTTGATTTTTAATTGGACCTGCGTGTCCAGCCTTATCACCTCCATACTCTTTGTATTCTCTTCTCACATATTCCCCTTAATGTAAATGAGGTTTCTTTAGAATGTAGTGTAACGAGTAGAAGTAATACATGTGCTAGTTGGAGAGAGAAAGAGAAATTTGATCTAGGATCAATGTAAAGTATCCATCCGCATATCATTATTATTTTATTCATATGCGCTTTATTATGTGTTTAGAATGCATGTTTAAGGTGTATGATGATGAGACCTTAACAAAGATAATAAATTGGTTGCCAATTTGCACTCGAAAAACCCTCAAATAATATTAAGCGTCTTTCCTTCCATTGAGTGATTCTCACTCAAGATCCGAGACGGCATTGGTTTGTTGGCAAAAGTCAAGGCCTTTGTCTGTCGAAGATGTGTTTGAATCACAAAGGCTTTGTTCCATATCAGTGTCTTGTCCAAGTTGTGGTTTGTTGGCCAAAGTCAAGACCACTTCTTGTCCATCGACATTGATTACGAAGCTTTCCATGGTCAATGGGTCGCGATTGACTGGGATCACTAAGTTTGTTGTGCCAAAGCCAAGGCTTAGTTGATTCAGAGGAAAAAGGTTAGGTAATACATTGGATGCATTGGCATATATAAATATATAGTTTCGGACTTGGATGTCCCCCTACCGGATCTAGGAATTGGATTGGATCCAATTGATCTTAGAGATCTACCTAGTTAATTATCATACAATTTGTTGGCCAAAGTCAAGATTGTGTGATATTTAACGGGATCCTAGCCCACTAGGAAACACGGTTTCCCGAGTACTCGACAGAGGGTTAGAGGCTCGCCGAAAAATAGTGGGAGGCAAGAATTGAATTTGCAATACTCGTTCAATTACTCGCCATACGCGCTCATTCAAATTATTTCGTCGTTAGATTAAATGTTAGTTGGACTAATATTTAAATTGTTGTTTTAATTAAACAGTTGGACTGTATTATAGTTGATTATATAATTGGATTATAGTAATCAATATATTTGAATTAATTAATTTCTATTTACAGTTGATTTTATAATTAGATTATAGTAATCAATGTATAATTGAGGTTAATTGATTTAAATAAGTATATTTGATTGTATAGTGGGGACTATAATAATCAATATAATACCATAGTACCACAAATCTTTGATTAAATAGTTGGACTATTAGAATCAAGATATAATTGAAAGATTAGTGTTTAAAACATATCCTGGGGTGAAAATGTATTTAAACGACTTTAATTTCAAATTGTGAATAATTTCAGGATGGTCCTGGAAAATGGAAACCATAATAAGTTATTTTATTTGATAAAATAATATATTAAGCCTAAGCCTGGAGTTAAGCAAATAGTAGAGCATAATCTTTGGAAGATTTATGTATGATAAACTTAAGTGCTTAATCCCTTATACTTGTCAAGTAGACTCCTTAATTTCTGAATCAGAACTAAGGATTAGATCTTAAAGTATGATAATGAAATTGAAGGATTTTCATGGATCTATTTTAGATCTTTGAAATACTAAATTGTAATAAATAATTCTTGGAGATTAATGACTAACTCGAGGAGATAAAGTCAATGTTTGCAATAAGACAAGTAGCGCAAGGCGCACCTTACTTCGATATTCTAGAAACCCGAGGCTTGGCCAAAGGCTACTGGAATGTTGAAAGGGCAACTGCAAAATCATTATAATCTTCTAGGAAGATTATAAAAGGACATATCCCATGAAGGAATTGAAGACGAGCAAGGCTCTGAATTCAAAATGATTGTCATAATTGTTCACAGCTAGTATTAAAATTAGATTTTAAATACTTAGTGTGGTACATAAAATATATGTATTGATGTTCAGAATCTATTTTGAACAGGATACTGACTTCAATAGAGATTTATCTGCGAATTGAAAACGGGACGAAAGTCGCTGTTTTAACCGTAGATACCTGAATTTAGGAACTACCTTCGGGTATGTGCTTAAATTAAGAAATTGTTATAATGTAACTCGTTTGACTAGATACATTATCTTTATATCAGTGTTTAACCCGCTGCGGGTGAACCTTTATATTCTAGAACACTAAAGTGTTTTATTTTATAAAGATGATATTAAGATAAACACATTAGATGTGAATAACAGAATTTATATTTTGAATATAAATAATATCTCAAATATAACATGACAAATAAATAGCTCAAACTGATTTGATCAGGTTGAAACTTGTATGTGGCATTGTTGTCAGGGACACATTAAACAAGAATCGTATATCCACACTTTCGAAGAGTGGGTACTAGGACTGATTTGATTCTATTCAAATAAATCTACGAATCTAGTTTTTTGGGCAAAGTGCCTAAAACACTATTTACTTGGTAAAGTGTCAGTGCCACCGATCTATTAGTCCTAGTTCATAGTGAAGCAAGTGGGCCCATGTCTAGCTAGGCTAGATGTGGATATGAATATTTCGTGACCTTTACAGATGTGGCATCGCGTATGGTTATGTGTTTCTTTTGAAGAACACAAATCAGAAACTTTTAGAGTTTCGACACGAATAGACAAACAGATCGGCTAAAGTATTAAACCATCACGGTTTGACCATGATGAAAATACTTAAGCAATAAGTTTCTTGTATACTTGAAAGAGTATAGTAATCTTTCAATGAGGACTCCTCCCGAAACACGTCAGTTTGACGGTGTGTCCGAAATGATTAACCGAATTGTGTTAGACATGATAATGTTAATCACGAGTCGCTCTGAGCTACCATTTCCTTCAACAGATAAGCTTTAACCAGTGCAAGAACTTATTTTGAATAAGGTTCCATAATATCTGTTTGACAGATATCATATTAGATATGAACGGGAAAGAAACCGGGTTTCACACTCCTGAATATTTGGGTATGCTAGGCATACGTTTGGATGATACCAAACAAGAACCCAAATTGGATAAGTGCCAAATGTAGGTTATCCTAGGGATACCATAAGTATTGTACTTATACAACTCATGAGAGAACAATTAGATTATTGCTCACCATAAGGTTTTCCTAAGAGGAATACCGATATGCAGTGGTAAGTGGGAGGATATAGTAAAACTCGATGAAAATCGAACTAATACTATCAAAGGCACTGAATCTTAATGGAACATAAATAGTTCATCAAGGATGAGACTATTACCAATAATCTTCGAATACACAAGAACCACGTATGTCGGAGAAAATCAGAAAACAACCTGGGGTATGAGTTTCTGATCTCACACTCATAAGGATGTCAATCTTTTGAGGAATACCAACTGACTACGTATGAGGAAGTGATACAAGGTATCGACTCCATATTATGGCAAATGTCATGATATCTGAATTGGATTCCATGTAAATCAACTATGTTTGGAGACTAGTTGATGTACCACAAGGCATTGTGCCTACTGGTACTATAAGTCTTCAAGGAAGACGTACATGGATGGCAACATACCATCGTACTAAGATAGGCTTGTAGCGAAAAGGTAGAGTTATCAACATTGTGTTGATTGCGACGAAACCTTTTACCTGTTGCCATGGTAAATCCATTTGGATAATGCTTGCTAATGCTGCATGTTTCATTCATGAAATGTGGCAGCTGAATGCCAAAACCGCTTTCCTTAACGGAAACCTTTCGGAGGATGTTTACAACATCCTGACGTTTTGTCAAACCATAACAAGCAAACTAGGTTTGCAGGTTATTCGATCCATAATTGGATTGAAGCACGCATTAGGTTCTTGGAATTGTCATTTTGATGTAATCATAATAGTCTATGATTTAATTCAAAACGAAAATAATTCTTGTGTATATAAGGAGGTTAGTGGGAGCGCACTGACAGTGAATGTCCTGAATAATGATGATATATCATTTCTTGGAAATGATATTCCCATAATATAATCGGTGAAAGCTTGGCTTTCACGATAACGATTATAAGTCGTAACAAAGGTACTATACAATAGTATAACGGTACAGTGAGCTGGAAATCTTCCAAGCAAGATACTGTTACCGAATAAACAACAAATGCGGGTTATTGCTGCAACTGAGGCAGCAATAGAAACCATTTGGGTCAATAACAAATCTAATTAGATTAGATATAGTTCTGTTAGCAGCTGAGCTAGGCGTCAGCACATGCTAAAGAATTAATGGTCTCATCGACGATCCAGATACTTATTTTGATAATCATCTGATTCGTTCGGATCATACATCGTGGCGATGTGATGATCGAATAAATCGCATCAGATGATAATCATGCAAATCCGCTGACGAAAACCTTTTCTCAGCAGTTTGAGCCAACCGTACATAGTTCGGGTGTCAAACACTCGAGTGACTGGCTATAGGCCAAGTGGGAGATTGTTGGACAATTATGACCCATAACGTCACTATTTGTACAGATCATGGTGTTGTTGTACAAATTAACTATGTGACAAAGGAGATTGCACTTTTATCATTTGTGATTAGATCACCTAGATGTATAAATGATGAGAGGTCCCTATGATTTGTTCCTGGACAGAGAATGATATGAGACAGTATCAGTCTACGAAGGATAAATCATTAAATATCCCTAGTCAGAGTATTATCGAGATTGGACATCGATAAATACGTAAAAGACTAGTATTACACTTGTGCACGTTGTGAGGGCACAACAACATAGTTCTCATATATTTGGGTATATGATACTCATGCAAGTGTAATAAGAGGTTGTGTTTTACCTATGGTACGGGAAACAGCTTCGCTCTGGATAGACCCCCGCGGAATCCCATTGGTAGTATGACTATGTGTCTATGGGAGTCTGCAATCAGGGTAAGTGTATTTGGTCTTAACCTGAGACTTGCACCGCTAATGCTTGCGACAATCAATTTACTTTGGTTGAGGTCGTCCAGGGCTTTAACAGGTTCTGTGTACGCCAATGCTGGGTATATTGAGAATCGTAGTGTGTTGGGTGTGATATTAAGACGGAAGTATCACTCCTGTCATATGGAGATGATGGTCACATAGGATACATAACTCGTTCTCTTAAATGCTCGAGCTATCGGGATATTATGACTAGGTCATGTATATCCGATTATAGAGACTAGTTGCCAGACATCTGATATGTGCTTCGTACGGGGCAGACACAATTCCAGCCCCAGGTCTAGCACGTGAACATCCAATACTGGATCGACATACACAATACTACGGTATACTACGCTTGATATAGATCACATATTCCTATAAGGATATTTCTGGAGAATTGGGTAGGCATGGCGCTTTGCTAGAAGCCAACCTTGTCTTGTAAATCGGTATAAACGTAGTACGAGGTACTTACGTGTTCGGATAGTCCGACGACCGTATTTACTGCCAACAGATCCGGGGATCTCATGGGTCGCTTCCCGAAGATTCACCGATGATGTATGACTCGCACTTTAATTAATATGGGATTAATTAGAAGAGAGAAAATTAATCTGGGATTAATTACAGAGATATTTTATCTGGGATAAAATATTAATTAAAGAGAGAGAACGATTAATTTGGAATTAATCGATAAAATAATATATTCGATATATTATACGAAATTGGATTTCGACGCGGAATTAAAATTAGATTTTAATTCGGGCGAACGAATTAATTTAGAAATAATTCGTTAGCGACGTGAATAATGATTTCAATTGGCGTAATCGTTTAATTACGCCGCAACGGAAAATTCTTTAATTTGGAATTAGCGAACCCGAGCCCGTGATTATTTACGAGCGCATTCACATTTCGAATTTGAGTGTGGCACGCAAGTCAAATCAAGCGTCAAATCGCTAGTCACATCAAGCGTCAAATCACATGTCACTTTCAGTGATGTGACAATTTGATTGATTGATTTGAGTGATTGATGTGAGTTGATTAAAAAGCATTTAATTGTTTTTTTCTTTTGCTTTTTGACTTTTTGGTAATTGGAAAGTAAAAAGAATTTGGTAAATGGTTTTAATTAATTTTGGAAATTATAAAAACCTAATTACATTTCTTTTTCTTTTCTCTCTCTACTCTTCTCTTTTACGTTTTTCTTCTCCCTCTCTTTTCCCTCCTTCTCTTTTCACGACTTTGAGCTGATTTCTTCCCCAATTTTCTGGTTAGACTGAAAATACCAAGAAGAAGAAGAAGTGCTAGCACACCTTGAGTTATACATAGGTGATAGGGAAACGAACACTTGAGCTTGGAATCGATTTTGGAAGCTTGAAGCTTGGAGCTTCAATGGAGGTCTTCAATGGCCGATTCTTGGAGGAGCCAAACCAGCCACCACCGTGCAATCCACTGTCAAAGGGAGCTGCTGCCGTGAGCTTTTGAGGGAGTTTGAAGGCTTATCTTCTTCGCGTCGCAAGATCCGGTCAATGTGAGTATGTTTCCGCCATTCTCCTTTGTGTATTCATGCGTTTTCTTGCTTGATTTGATGATCCTTGGGCCTAATTAGAAACCAACAGGTCCATCTATGGTCTCTAACAGGCATCTCGATCTTGGAACCTAAGATTTGATACCGTAATCAATTCTTATGATTTTGAGGAGAATGTCCATGAGCCTTGTGTCTACAAGCGTGTCATTGACGACAAAGTGATTTTTCTCATTTTGTACGTCGATGATAGTTTACTCATTAGGAATGATGTAAAAATATTATCGGACGTGAAATCATGGCTAGCTAACCAATTCCAAATGAAAGAATTAGGAGATGCCAGTTATATACTGGGATTCAGATTCTTTGGATCGCATGAGATGACTGTTAGCTATGTCTCATGCATTCTATATCAACAAGATCCTTATGCGATTTGGGATGCAGAATTCTAAGAAAGACAATTTTCCTTTCCGACAT